>SZWC01005489.1:31606-64781 GCA_023375785.1 Penium margaritaceum
TGTTGAGAGAACCCCTTAGCCACTATCCTTGCCTTGAACTTGTCAATGTTGTCGTCTTGCTTCTTCTTCACTCGGAGGACCCACTTGGATCCCACCACATGGGCCTTGTCGGGTCTATCCACCAGCACCCACGTGCCGTTCTCGGTAATGGATGCGAGCTCGCTATCCACGGCCTCCTTCCACTTGGCCGCATCTGGGCCATTCATGGCCTCCGCCACTGTGGATGGCTCTCCCATAGCCATGCACGACCAGCTAAGGCCGGTCCAATCATCCTCATATCACAAAGGTGCTCTCTTTGGTCGCAAACTGCACCGGGGTAGTGGTGCCGCTTCTTGCTTTGGTGCTGGTGCTTCCACAGGTGGTGGTTTGTCGTCATCGTCGTCGTTAGAAGAGTCGTCAGACTCCAAGTCAAACTCGGAAGCCTCAGACGCCTCGGTATCCACGTCCATGTCAGATGCTGCATCATCTTTTGCAGCCACTCTCCCATTCCCACTGCCTGCTGGCAAGGCGAGCCAGTTGTCGGGTGCTTCATCTACAGACTCAAGCAACACTATCCACTCTCCCGCCTTGGGAGTGAGGGTCAAGTCCAGCAGCTCTCCCTTTCCAAGGGTGCGTTCGTCAAACACGACGTCGCGGCTCCTCACGAGCTTGCCTGCAGCCTGATCCCAAAGCCAATAGGCTTTGTGTGACGTGTTGTACCCAACCATGATGCACTTCTTGGAGCATGCGTCGAGTTTGCCTCCACCTTCTCCCGGCTGGATCTTCACCCATGCAGTTGACCCAAACACTGTCAGATGAGATGCATTGGGTTTCTTTCCCGACCATGCTTCCTGTGGAGTCTTCAGCTGCTTGTCCTGCTCCTTTCCACGCTTCCGCAAGGCGGTCGCTGGTGTGAGGTTCAAGAGGTAGCAAGCCGTTGTTGCTGCTTCAGCCCAAAAGCGAGGTGGGAGCTTGGCGTCAAAGAGCATGCTTCGCACCATGCGGAGTAGGGTCTGGTTCATCCTCTCGGCAACGCCGTTGCTTTGGGAGTTGTAAGGGGTGGTTTGCTCGTGGCGGATGCCATGATGCTTGAGCCAAGGCTTGCATGCCTCGTACTCACCCCCATTGTCACTTCGGAGCGCCTTCACCTTCTTGGATGTTTGTCGCTCCACCATGGCGATGAACTCGAGGATTTTCTCCTTGACCTCTCCCTTTGTTTTGAGGAAGTAGATCCACAACTTGCGGCTGTGGTCGTCAATGAAGGTCATGAAGTACTTCCTTCCTCCGTTAGACGGTGTGCGGAAGGGTCCACACACGTCACTTTGTATCAGTTCCAAGACGTGCTCCGCTCGTTGACCTCCTCTCCCAAAGGGCTTCTTCTTTGCCTTAGCTTGGAGGCATGGTTCACACAATGTACACCCTTCGCCATGCTTCATAGTGCATCCTTCCATTCCGCGTACTACCTCTTGCTCTTGCATGTTTTGCAGCGTGCTGTTGGCCACGTGGCCAAATCACCGGTGCCACAGCTCAGCATCTGTGTCCTTGGTTGATGTGGCGGCCGCAGCGGTCGCCAGTGGTACATCCTTCGGCTCCGGTGCCACTGTCTTGGTGGCACTTCTAAGTCCCTCATCCGACGCCTTGGTGACTTTGGTTTGAAGCACGTAGAGGCCGTCGACTCTTGGAACTTGAAGCATGAGGTCGTCTTTGGTGTACAAAATCTGGATGTCCTTGTTTTTTAGGGCCACCGCTTCCTTGTTGGTGAACACCACTGTCATGTTGTTGTCAGTGATTCGTGAGACGGACAGCAATTTGGCTGCAAAGGAGGGCATGTACACCACCTTTTGAAGGTTGACTGCCTTCTCCGCATCATTCACGTTGAACGTGATCACCTTGTCCCCTTCGCCCATGGCTTGGACGACGCCACCGTTTGCACACTTGATGTGCATGACAGATTCGGCCATGGAGACAAATCCACCCTTCTCTTTTGATGAGTGGTGGTTGGTGCCCGAGTCAAGGGCAAATGCCCCGGGCCTTAGGATCGCTGCGCCCTTCATGGACAGCCCACTAGCCATCATGTGGGTGAACTCCTTCTTCTCCTTTCCACCTTTGTTCCCGCTTTCTCTCTTGGGACTACGGCAGTCCCTAGCCCAGTGCCCAGCCTTACCACAGTTGTGATAGTTGCCGGGCTTCTTGGAACTCTTCCCGTCGCCATTGCCTTTCCCTCCACCGCCACCGTTTCCGCTGTTGCCTTGACTGGAGCGAGAGCTTGCACTTTGTCCACCAAAGCGAGAGGCATAGGCTGAGATGTTTGCCTCGGCGCCACTGCGTCGCATGGACTCGTTGTGGACGTGTTCGGCGACAGCCTCGTACGTCAGATCTGCCTCCTTCCAACCGCCAAATACGTTGATCAAGGACCCCCAGCTTTCCGGCAACGCCATTAGAAGGATCATGGCACGCATGTTGGAGTCGAGATTCCATTCCATTTGCTGGACCTCTTGCAGCACGTTGTCGAACGACTGCAAAAATGCGGGTATCGATTCTCCTTCGCTCACCCTCATCAACATCAACCATTGGAAGATGAAGAGTCGGTTGCTAGGGCATTTGATTGATGAACGCGTGCAAGTTTTGGGTAGGCCTCGGCAGCGAACGTGCATCCTGTGATGTGGGAGTGTTGAGTCTTGTTGATGGACGTCACAAGAATGGCGAGAGCCATGTTGTTCTTCATCGTCCATGCTGTAAGGTCAGCCAAATGCGTCGTCACGGTCGCATCAACTGGTGCTATCTCGGTCCCTTTAAGGATGTCGAGGTAGCCACACACGTTCATGACAATCTCAAACTGCCATTTCCACAAGGGAAAACCTGTCCCCGTGAATTTAGACATACCCGCCTCAAGGCGGGCTGGAGTCGGATCCGCCATTTCTTGCGGTTGCTCGTCTTTTCTGCTTTGCTGCTGCTCTGCTTCGTTGAGGCCGATGAGGCTGATGAGGCTGCTAGCTACGACCGTTGTCAAAGGTGCAGTTGGTTCCGTTGCATACCCCTCCCGCCGATGATCGCCTAAGGCGATGGTGCCATCGTGAGAAACGGACTCAGGGTCGTACCACCTTCTGAAAAGGAATAGAGCTTAATCTCGTTGGGGCTCGAGGGTCTTGTCCAACATGGACAGAGTGATTCCTCGTCCCCTAGTCCACCACATGCGCGCACCCTACCTGAAGAAGCCGATGGAGCCGATGGAGCAGATGGAGCCGTCCGATGGTCGTGTCCCTGTTGTACCTGTGCGCCCTGCAAGACCACGCGCTAGTCGGTCTTGGAAGCGTGTCTTAGAACCAGAAGTGTGGGCCCATAACCCTTTGTCAATGCGCCGGATAGCAACGGTCTAGAAAACGGGTCCCGACATGGGAGGCCGCCAACCGCTCTTGGTATTGCAACCAAGATAACATATCACCCTCGAACGAGGGATCCACACTTTAGGTTCGTTTGGTTTGCAACCTCACGAAGTCCGCATGTTGGTNCAGAGTGATTCCTCGTCCCCTAGTCCACCACATGCGCGCACCCTACCTGAAGAAGCCGATGGAGCCGATGGAGCAGATGGAGCCGTCCGATGGTCGTGTCCCTGTTGTACCTGTGCGCCCTGCAAGACCACGCGCTAGTCGGTCTTGGAAGCGTGTCTTAGAACCAGAAGTGTGGGCCCATAACCCTTTGTCAATGCGCCGGATAGCAACGGTCTAGAAAACGGGTCCCCACATGGGAGGCCGCCAACCGCTCTTGGTATTGCAACCAAGATAACATATCACCCTCGAACGAGGGATCCACGCTTTAGGTTTCTTTGGTTTGCAACCTCACAAAGTCCGCATGTTGGTCTTTAGTGTCTACCTTTGGTTGGATACTCTGTGAGGAGTCTCAAAGGCAAGAACAGTGAATGGATGCATGCAAGGTACAGTCTTTTATACTTGCAGAGCTTTGCTAAAGCTTCTGCTTATAGTGGCTCCATTGGAGCCAACCTCAACCTACATTCCTACTTGGCGCGTCCTTAGACCGCCAAGTGTCATCCTCAAGGCAGGCTCTAGTAAGCTTCGTGGAAGCATCCTGTCCCAGTTTTGGCCACAAAGAAAATTGCGGCCGTCGCGGGGCTTGAACCCGCGACCTCTGGTTTGAGACTCCGGTGCCTAATCAACCAAGCCAAAAAGGTATGGTTCCTATGATGAGGCACATGGGACATACCCATTATGGGCAGTGCATTTTTGGCCCATCTCAGAATAGACCAAGGGGACATACTCCATAGAGTAGTGCATGCCTTGTCTGTATGTGTAGGTAGCCAGCCAGGTAGTGGACAAGGTGCATACTATTTCAACACAATTATGGACTAGCAAGTATTAATACCTTCAATCTCTACTGGCACAGTATGGCTATAGTGCACGGTGACTAACCAAAGCATGCATATGTCAGTGACCATGACCAAATAATTTCACTTCATGTGGTCAATGTTGACAACTCATAACACGAGTCACGATTAGTCAGTGGGGGTAACAATGGTTTTGGAAGACTACCTATCAACTAGAAAGCACAAAGACCTTCAATACGTAGTGACACGACGTGGGAAGGATGTATAGTGACAAACCAAAGTAGGCATATGTCACTAACCATGACCAAAGGAATTTCACAGTGTGTGGTCAACGTTGAAAACTCATAACACAAGTCACAAATGGTGAGAGGGGGAAACAATGGGTTGGGAACACTAGTTATCAACTAGCAAGTACAAAGTCCTTCAATAAGCAGTGGCACGGTATGGCTAGCATGCACAGAGACCAACCAGAGTATGCATACATCACAGACTATGACCGAAGAAGACCAGTATGTGTGGTCAACATTGACAACTCGTAACACGAGTTACAAATGTTTAGAGGAAGAGACAATGGTTTTGGAACCATATGTACCAACTAGAAAGGACAACAAACTTCAATACGCAGTGGCATGTGGCTAACATGCACACCAAACAATCAAACTAGGCATATGTCACTTACCATAATAAAAAAACTTCAACATGGGGGGTCAACGTTCACCAACCATAACACGAGTCACAAAGTTTGAGAGGGGGAAACAACGGTATGGAAATATCTGTTCTCAACTAGCAAGCAAATTGACCTTCGATCACTAATAGCACAGTGTTAGTACCATGCACAATGACCGACCAAAATAGGCATATGTATTGCCTTTGACCAAAGAAATCCGTTGTGTGTGGTCAACGTTGACAACTCATAATATGAGTCACAAATGGTCGAAGGGGAAAACAATTGGTTGGGAATACCAGGTATCAACTTTAAAGCACAACGACCTTCAATACGTTGTGGCATGGTGTGGATACCATGCACGATGACCAACCAAAGTAGGCACATGTCACTGACCATGACCAACGAAAGTCACCATGTGTGGTAGACTTTGACAACTCATAACACGAGTCACAAATGGTCAAAGTGGAAGATAATGGTTCCTGAAGACAAGTTATGGACTAGCAAGTCCAAATACCTTCAATCTGTAGTGGCATAATGCACAGTGACTAACCAAAGTATGCATATGTCAGTGACCATGACCAAATAATTTTACTTCATGTGGTCAATGTTGACAACTCACAACACGAGTCACAGATAGTCAGAGGGGGTAACAATGGTTTGGGAAGACTGACTATCATCTATAAAGTACAAATACCTTCAATACATAGTGACACGGCATGGTAACCATGTACCGTGACAAACAAAAGTAGGTTTATGTCCCTAACCATAACCAATCGAATTTCACAGTGTGTGGTCAACGTAAAAAACGCATAACACAAGTCAGAAATAGTCAAAGGGGAAAACAATGGATTGGGAACTGTAGTTATCAACTAGCAAGTTCAAAGACCTTCAACAAGCAATGGCACCGTGTGGCTAGCGTGCACAGTGACAAACCAAAGGATGCATACGCCACATACTATAAGCAAAGAAGTCCACTATGTGTGGTCAACATTGAAACCTCATAGCACGAGTCACAAATGGTCAGAGGGAGAGACAATGGTTTGGGAACCCTATGTATCGACGAGAAAGGACAATGAATTTCAATACGGAGTGGCCCCTGGTAACAAATATGCACACCAAACAGCCAAACTAGGCATGTGTCACTGACCATGACCAAATAATTTTAATGTGGGTGGTCAACGTTCACCAACCATAACATGAGTCACGAACAGTCGGAGGGGGGAACAATGGTATGGGAATATCAGTTCTCAACTATCAAGTAAAACGACCTTCAATCAGTAGTAGCACGGTGTGGCTACCATGCACAATGACGGACCATAATAGGCGTAGGTACTACCTTTGACCAAAGAAATCACTTCGTGTGGTCAACTTTGACAACTCATCATACGAGTCACCATGTGTGGTAAACTTTGACAACTCATAACACGAGTCACAAATGGAAGATAATGGATTCTGAAGACAAGTCATGGACTAGCAACTACAAATGCCTTCAATCTGTAGTGGCACAGTGTGGCTACAATACACAGTGACTAACAAAAGCATGCATATGTTAGTGACCATGACCAAATAACTACACTTCATGTGGTCAATGTTGACAACTCACAACACGAGTCACAGATAGTCAGAGGGGATAATAATGGTTTGGGAAGACTAGCTATCAACTAGAAAGCACAAAGACCGTAAACATAGTGACACGGCATGGTAACCATGTATAGGGACAAACCAAAGTATGTAAATGTCACTAACCATGACCAGACAAATTTCCCAATGTGTGGTCAATGTTAAAAACTCATAACACGAGTCACAAATGGACAGAGGGGAGAACAATGGATTGGGAACAGTTGTTATCAACTAAAAAGTACAAAGACCTTCAACAAGCAGTGGTGCCGTGTGGCTAGCATGCACAGTGACCACCCAAAGGATGCACACGTCACTGAGTACAACCAAAGAAGTCCACGATGTGTGGTCAACATGGAAAACTCATAACACAAGTCACAAATGGTCAGAGGGAGAGACAATGGTTTGAGGACCCTATGTATTGACTAGAAAGGACAACAAACTTCAATACATAGTGGCATGTGGTGGCTAATATGCACTCCAAACAACCGACCTAGGCATGTGTCACTGGCCATGACTCAATAATTTCAATATGGGTGGTCAAAGTTTACCAACCATGACACGATTCACAAACAGTCAGAGGGGCAAACAATGGTATGGGAATATCAGTTCTCAACTAGCAAGTAAAACCACCTTTAATCAGTAGTAGCACGGTGTAGCTAGCATGCACAATGACCGACCAAGGTAGGCATATGTACTTCCTTTGACAGAAGAAATCCGCTGTGTGTGGTCAACGTTGACAACTCATAATACGAGTCACAAATGGTCAGATGGGAAAACAATGGTTTGGGAACACCAGGTATCAACTAAAAAGCACAAGGAACTTCAATAAGTTGTGGTACAAAGTGGATACCGTGCACGATGACCAACCAAAGTAGGCACATGTCACTGACCATGACCAAAGAAAGTTACCATGTGTGGTAAACATTGACAACTCATGACACGAGTCACAAATGGTCTGAGTGGAAGATACTGGTTTCTGAATACAAGTTATGGACTAGCAAGTATAAATACCTTCAATCTCTACTGGCACAGTGTGGCTATAGTGCACAATGAGTAACCAAAGCATGCAGATGTCACTGACCATGACCAAATAATTTCACTTCATGTGGTCAATGTTAACAACTCGCAACACGAGTCACAGATAGTCAGAGGGATTAACAATGGTTTGGGAAGACTAGCTATCAACTAGAAACTGCTAAGACCTTCAATACGTAGTGACACGGAGTGGTAAACATGTCCTATGACAAACCAAAGTAGGCATATGTCACCAACCCTGACCAAAAGAATTTCACAGTATGTGGTCAACGTTCAAAACTCATAACACGAGTCAGAAACCGTAAGAGGGGGGAAATGGGTTGGGAACACTAGTTATCAACTAGAAAGTACAAAGTCCTTCAAAAAGCAGTCGCACAGTGTGGCTAGCATGCACAGTGACCAACCAAAGGATGCATACGTAATGACTATGACCGAAGAAGTGCACTATGTGTGGTCATCATTGACAACTCATAACACGAGTCACAAATGGTCAGAGGGAGAGACAATGGTTTGGGATCCTATGTATCGAGTAGAAAGGACAAAGAACTTCAATACGTAGTGGCACGGTGTGGCGATTATGCACACCAAACAACCAAACCAGGCATATGTCACTGACCATGACCAAAGAATTTCAATATGGGTCGTCGACGTTCACCAGCCATAAGACGAGTCACAAACAGTCAGAGTGGGAAACAATGGTCTGGGAGTTTGCCGCTTGTCTCCGGCACTCTTGCTGGCAGTCCGCGCGCTTGCCTTCCATCCTATTTTGCTTTCATCGCCTCAAACGTCTTGCAGTTGTCCTCGTCGTAGACTGGCGGCTCTCTGTCCCAGGAATTGGGTGCAGGGAACAGTTAAAGGATCCCAACCGCTCAAAGTTCCCTTTCATCCCACTTTTCTTGTAAACTTGTCTCAGTGGGGCCAGTTGGTCGTCTGCTGCGTCCGCCAACGCGGTGCAGCTCAATCACCTCCTCCCTTCTCTGTGGGGCCGTTCCCGTGGCCCGTAGCAGTCCCTGGCAGTGTGTGATGGACTGCTCCTATTCTGAATCTCCTTGTGATTCACTGATCTTGGAGACCACCATCACCGCCGCCTCTTTGTCTGTGCATCCTTTCTTTTTTGCCCCCTTGCGGACGGCTATTGCAGCGGTTTCTCCCAAGACAGGCCGCAGTGAGGCCGGCACCATTTCCACTGGCATGTGGACTTTACGGATTACTGCCATCAAGAGCTCTGCTGCTTGTGTGGCCTCCCGTTGGGCTTGCGCCAATGCTCCAGAGTAACGCTGGAGCTGGAGCCTTCGTGTGTTCGAGACTTTTCTCCCTCCATGGCTCCACGGCCGCTTCCTTGTCGGCCTTCCACTTTCCTTTTGTGACGTGAGTAGTTTCCTTTGGGAAAGTCTGCTCCGGCTCTTCGCCTCGGCCGGTGTCTGCTGCCGGCGCTACCGCCGTGGTCTGACTGACCGTCGCTACTGCCTTTTGTACACTCGCCGCCGCTCGGGCCTGGAGTTGTGCCTTCCACCGGAGGGAGCTAGCGGATGGCTCTGGGCGGTGGCGCTTGGCACCAGCCTTGTGCCTCTTCACCGTCTACTCTCCTTCTTCTGCTGCCACATTCTTCTCCATTGCTCTGGTTGTCGTCGTTCCCCTTCTTGTCTCCGCCATTGTACTAACTGCTCGTCCAATGGCCGCTTCTGTAGCTGCTTGTATTGGTGTCGCTACTTGTGCCTGTGTGGCTCCCGCTGGCGCTACCTCCGCCTCCATCACTGCTGCCGCTGCTGCTGCTGCTACCTCTGTCGCTGCTGCCGTTGCCTCTGCTGCCGCTGCTGCTACCACTGTTGCTACTACCGTTGCCTCTGCTGCCGTTGCTACTGCCACCTCTGCTTCCGTGGCTGCTATCGCTGCTTCTGCTTCCACCATGGTTTCCCTTATTAGCTGCTCCGTAGCTTCCTTATCTGCCTTCGCTACCGCCTCCTGCTCCTGGGCCAATGGGGCCTCTGTCGTCGCGGGCTCCGTGGCCGCTCGTTCCGCTTCGGCTGCCTCCTCCTCCCATGTTTTTTGCAAACGTTCTTGTATATGCTGCAACCGAGGGATGGATTGTCTGTACTCACGGGCCTCTTCCACCTCCGTGTCCCTCCTGCTCTTTTCTTCCCAGCATATCTCCGCCGCCTCCTTGGCCCAGTGTCGCACCTCCTCCTGCCTAAGACGCAGTCCCTTTTCTTACACCACGGTCCACTATCCTTCTGCAATTGTTGTCGCAACCCTGGTGCGTTTTACATTCTGGAGCGTCAGCATCCAGCACTTATCCATAGCCTCCATGCAGCGTCCCTCACGCACCTGAGTGTCAGCAAGCCGCAAACTCTCCCCTTCTACAGGTACTGAACACTCCACTTGGCGTAGGTGAGGCTGAGCAAGTATTTCCACCTCCACTCATCCGCCGCGGATCTTCGTCGTGGTGCCTCCGCCAATCCTGGTGTCCGGTCGTTCACGTGGTACAGAATGAGGGCTCTGGCCCTCTCCCAGAGCAGATGTACATAACGTCTCTGCGGACTACTCCGTTGGTCCCTCCGCACCTTGTTCCACCACACTCAAGCGGCCTCTAGTGATGGATCCGGCCGCTCGGTGTCCAACAGTTCCGCGACACCTATCACGTCACTGGCGAGCCCTGGGTTGATGCTCAGGCTGTCGCGCTATGCCAAAACGAGGCATTCTGCGCCTGCTGTTTCTAGCAGTTGCACCTGCCTTTCGTGTATTCCGAGGGCTAGCGCACCCGTTGCCGCTCCCTTGAGCACCACCTGCCACATTTTACCGAATAGTGAATCCGCAAATTCCACACGGATCACTTTCGGAATTTCCGTCAGCAGTTGGAGCATGACGTTGCTCACGACTTCAAACAGCAAGGCTTCCTTGGGCTGCTCTCGCCATCCCAAGTGCTTTCTTCGAGGTGCGTCCTTGCCCCTTCCATCACCGTTCATGTGCCCAGTAGAGGGCGTGCGGGTTGCCGGGTTGGGCTACCGCGCGAAGTCGGCGGCGAGTGGGAGAGCGCCGTCGTCGCCGCGGAGGGAGCTGGGGCAGTCAGTACCGGGGCCCCATCTCGCGGGTTGGTATCGGTGTAGCGGTTGTTCTTGCCGCTGTTTGCATCTCTCCTGCCGCGGGCTCCGTTTGCCTGAGGATCTGCGTTGGTGGTGTACTTGTGGCCGGGCTCTATCGCGATGAGCCTGTCGATCTCGCCGCAGGCGGCATGGCTTGTGTTGGTGTTCCTTCCGCTGGCCTGGGCTGCGGTGGGATTTCTAATTCCGGTGTTGGGGTTTGTGTCAGGGTTGTTTATACGGCGGGGCTGGGCCGCGGTGGGACCGCAGCCGCTGCGGGCGTGGTCGTCACTAGTGTTGGAGGTGTTCTTGCCGCAGGGCCAGGTCGGGACACGCCTGTCGCATCCATGTGTGATGCTGGTGCCCTTGCCGGTGGTGTTCTTGTTGTGGGATTCGGCCGCGGTGGGGCCGCTGTCCCCGCTGGTGGTGTCGGTGTCCGTGCCGGTCGGTGTCCCGTGCCCGTGTTAACGGCAAGGCAACGTAGCTGACGTTGGGAGGGTCCACCCCCCCACGACAAAGGCACGGTCCCCGTGCCCGGGTTGTGTGCCATGTCGATGGTTCCGCGGGCGAGTGTGTCGATTGCCTGTGAGAGCCAAGTCGGAGGTAGGTAGGGACGGGCGGGGAGATGGTCGACGCGAAGTGAAGAGTGGAGTGAATGATCGGACGCCGGAGCTCAAAATGAGACTGAGAAGGATGCTTGCACCGATCAATATATCCGCTTGGCGGGGCGCAGGCCAGTCCGCCGCGAGGAGGATGTCATACGTGCGGACGTCGAAAACTTGGATAGTGTGCGTCCTATGTACATTTGCAACCTGCATGGGAAGGCGTGCAATCTGTCCGAGCGGCGCATCGATGTCACCAGTGGAGATGGAGAAGCGGAGGCGAGTGGGCTGGATGAGGTGCTGCATGTGGAGCGAACGGACCATCATGTGGACAATGTTGACAACTCACAACACAAGTCACAGATGTTCAGAGGGGGTAACAATGGTTTGGGAAGACTAGCTATCAACTAGAAAGCACAAAGACCTTCAATACGAAGTGACACGGCGTGGTAATCATGTACAGTGTCAAAGCAAAGTAGGCATATGTCACTAACCATGACCAAAACAATTTCACATTGTGTGGTCAACGTTGAAAACCCATAACACGAGTCACAAATGGTCAGAGGGGGAAACAATGGGTTGGGAACACGAGTCATCAACGAGCAAGTACAAAGTCCTTCAACAAGTAGTGCCACGGTGTGGGTAGCGTACACAGTGACCAACCAAATGATGCATACATCACTTACTATGACCGAGGAAGTCCACTATGTGTGGTCAACATTGACAACTCATAAAAAAAGTCACAATGGTTAGATGGAGAGACAATGCTTGGGGACCATATGTATCGACTAGAGAGGACAAAGAACTTCAATACGTAGTGGCACGGTGTGGCCAATATGCAGACCAAACAAGCAAACTATGCATATGTCACTAACCATGACCAAATAATTTCAATGTGGGTGGTCAACGTTCACCAACCATGGCACCAGTCACAACCGGTCAGAGGGGGAAACAATGGTCTGGGAAGTTCAGTCCTCAACCAGCAAGTACAACGACCTTCAATCAACAGAAGCACGGTGTGGCTACCATGCACAATGACCGAGCAAAGGAGGCATATATACTGCCTTTGACAAAAGAAATCCGTTGTGTGTGGTCAACGATGACATTTGATAATACAAGCCACAAATGGTCAGAGGGGAAAACAATGGGTTGGGAACACCAGGTATCATCTAAAAAGAACAAGGAACTTCAATAAGTTGTGCCACGGTGTCAATACCATGCACGATGACCAACCAAAGTAGGCACATGTCACTGACCATGACCAAAGAAAGGTACCATGTGTAGTACGCTTTGACAACTCATAACACGAGTCACAAATGGTCAGAGTGGAAGGTAATGGTTTTTAAAGACAAGTTATGGACTAGCAAGTGCAAATACCTTCAATCTGTAGTGGCACAGTGACTAACCAAAGTATGCAATGTCAGTGACCATGACCAAATAATTTCACTTCATGTGGTCAATGTTGACAACTCACAACACGAGTCAGAGATAGTCACATGGGGTAATAATGGTTTAGGAAGACTAGCTATAAACTAGAAAGTACAAACACCTTTAATACATAGTGACACGGCGTGCTAACCATGTACAGTGACAAACCAAAGGAGGCATATGTCACTAACCATGACGAAACGAATTGCACAATGTACAATCAATGTTGAAAACTCATAGCACGAGTCACAAATATTCAGACGGGGAAGCAATGGGTTGGGAACCCTATGTATCGACTAGGAAGGACAAAGAAATTCAATAGGTAGTGGCACGATGTGGGTAATATGCACACCAAACAACCAGACTAGGCATATGTCACTGACCATTACCAAAAAATTTCAATATGGCGGTCAAAGTTCTCCAACCCCAACACGAATCGCAAATGGTCAGAGGTGGAAACAATGGTATGGGAATATCAGTTCTCAACTTGCAAGCAAAAGGACCTTCAATCAGTAGTAGCATGGTGAGGCTACCATGCACAATGACCGACGAAAATAGGCCTATGTACTGCCTTTGACCAAACAAATCCGCCGTGTGTGGTCAACGTTGACAACTCATAATACGAGTCACAAATGGTCAGAGGGGAAAGCAATGGGCTAAGAACACCAGGTATCAACTAAAAAGCACAAGGACCTTCAATACGTTGTGGCACAGTGTGGATACCATGCATGATGACCAACCAAAGTAGGCACATGTCACTGACCATGACCAAACAAAGGTACCATGTGTGGGACAATTTGACAACTCATAACACGACTCATAAATGGTCAGAGTGGAAGATAATGGTTTCTGAAGACAAGTTATGGACTAGCAAGTACAAATACCTTCAATTTGTAGTGGCAAAATGTGGCTACATTGCACAGTGGCTACCAAATGTACGCATATGTCAGTGACCATGACCAAATGATTTCACTTCATGTGGTCAATAATGACAGCTCACAACACAAGTCACAAATGTTTAGAGGGGATAACAATGGGTTGGGAAGACTAGCTATCAACTAGAAAGCACAAAGACCTTCAATACACAGTGACATGGCATGGTAACAATGTACAGTGACAAACTAAAGTAGGTATATGTCACTAACCATGACCAAACGAATTTCACGATGTGTGGTCAATGTTAAAATTTCATAAGACAAGTCACAAATGGTCGGAGGAGAAAACAATGGATTGGGAACAGTAGTTACCAACTAGCAAGTACAAAGACCTTCAACAAGCAGTGGCACGGTGTGGCTAGCGTGCACATTGACCAAGCATAGGATGCATACGTCACTGACTATGACCAAAGAAGTCCACTATGTGTGGTCAACGTTGAAAACTCATAACACGAGTCACAAATGGTCAGAGGGAGAGACAATGGTTTGGGAACCCTATGTATCGACTAGGAGAGACAAAGTAATTCAATGCGTAGTGGCACAGTGTGGCTAATATACACACCAAACAACCAAACTAGGCATATGTCACTGACCATGACCAAATGATTTCAATATGGGCGGTCACCATTCACCAACCATAACACGAGTCACAAACGGTCAGAGTGGGAAACAATGGTCTGGGAATTTCAGTTCTTAACTAGCAAGTACAACAACTTACCATGAGTAGTACCACGGTGTGGCCATCATGCACAATGACTGACCAAAGTAGGCATATGTACTGCCTTTGACCAAAAAATCCGCTGTGTGTTGTCAACGGTGACAACTCATAATAGGAGTCACAAGTGGTAAGGGGGGGAAACAATGGTTTGGTAGCACCAGGTATCAACCAGCAAGCACAATGACCTTCAATGAGTTGTGGCATGGTGTGGATACCATGCACGATGACCAACCAAAGTCTGCATATGTCACTGACCATGACCAAAGTATGTCAGCATGTGTGGTAAACTTTGACAATGCATACCACGAGTCACAAATGGTTTGAGTGGAAGATAATGGGTTTTGAATACTAGTCATTGACGAGCAAACACAAATACCTTCAATATGTAGTGGCACAATGTGGCTATAACACACAGTTACCAACCAAAGTATGCATATGTCACCAACCATGACCAAAGAATTTCACTTCATGTGGTTAAGGTTGACATCTCACAACACGTGTAACAGATAGTCACAGGGGGTAACAATGTGTTGGGAAGACTAGCTATCAACTAGAAAGCACAAAGACCTTCAATACATGGTGACACGGCGTGGTAACCATGTACAGTGACAAACCAAAGTAGGCATATGTCACTCACCATGACCAAAGGAATTTCACAATGTGTGCTTAGCGTTGAAAACTCATAACACAGGTCACAAATGGTCAAAGGGGGAAACAATGGCTTGGGAACACTAGTTATCAACTAGCAAGTACAAAGTCCTTCAACAAGCAGTGGCACGGTGTGGCTAGCGTGCACACTGACCAACGAAAGGATGCATATGTCACTGACTGTGACCGAAGAAGTCCACTATGTGTGGTCAACATTGACAACTCATAACACGAGTCACAAATGGTCAGAGGGAGAGACAATGGTTTGGGACCTTATGTTTCGACTAGAAAGGACAAAGAACTTCAATACGTAGTGGCACGGTCTGGCAAATATGCACACCAAACAACCAAACTAGGCATATGTCACTGACCATGACCAAAGAATTCCAATATGGGTGGGCAACGTTCACCAACCATAACACGAGTCATAAACGGTCAGAGTGGGAAACAATGGTCTGGGAATTTCAGTTCTAAACTAGCAAGTACACCGACCTTCAAACAGTAGTAGCATGGTGTGGCTACCATACACAATGACCGACCAAAGTAGGCATGTTTACAGCCTTTGACCAGAAACTCTGCTGTGTGTTGTCAACGTCGACAACTCACAATATGAGTCACAACTGGTCAGTGGGGGAAACAATGGTTTGGGAACACCAGGTATCAACAAGCAAGCACAATGACCTTCAATGAGTTGTGGCACGGTGTGGATACCATGCACGATGACTAACACAAGTATGCATCTGTCACTGAACATGACCAAAGAATGTCACCATGTGTGGTAAACTTTGACAACTCATACCACAAGTCACAAATGGCCTGAGTGGAAGATAATGGTTTCTGATTACTAGTTATCGACTATCAAGTACAAATACCTTCAATATGTAGTGGCACAATGTGGCTTTAATGCACAGTGACCAACCAAAGTATGCATATGTCACTAACCATGACCAAAGAATTTCACCTTATGTGGTCAAGGTTGACAACTCAAAACTCCAGTCACAGATAGTCTGAGGGGGTAACAATGGGTTAGGGTGACTAGCTATCAACTAGAAATCACAAAGACCTTCAATACTTACTGACATGGCGTGGTAACCATGTACAGTAAAAAAACAAAGTAGGCAATGTCACTCACCATGACCAAAAGAATTTCAAAGTGTGTGGTCAACGTTGAAAACGCATAACACGAGTCACAAATGGTCAGAGGGTGAAACAAATGGTTGGGAACCCTAGTTATCAGCTAGCAAGTACACAGTCTTCAACAAGCAGTGGCACGGTGTGCCTAGTATGCATGGTGACCAACCAAAGGCTGCAAACGTCACTAGCTATGACTGAAGAAATCCACTATGTGTGGTCAGCATTGACAACGCACAACACGAGTCAGAGATAGTCAGAGGGAGAGACAATGGTTTGCGAACCCTATTTATCGACTAGAAATGATAAAGAACTTCAATACGTAGTGGCATGGTGTGGCTAACACGCACACCAAACAACCAAACTAGGCATATGTCACTGACCATGACCAAATGATTTCAATATGGGTGGTCAAGGTTCACCAACCATAACACGAATCACAAACGGTCAGAGGGGGAAACAATGGTATGGGAATATAAGTTCTCAACTAGCAAGCAAAACAACCTTCAATCAGTAGTAACAGTATGGCTACCATGCACAATGACCGACCAAAATAGGCATATATACTGCCTTTGACCAAAGAAATCTGCTGTGTGTGGTCAACGTTGACAACTCATAATACGAGTCACAAATGGTCAGAGGGGAACACACTGGGTTGGGAACACCAGGTATCAAGTAAAAAGCACAAGGACCTTCAATACGTTCTGGCGCGGTGTGGATACCATGCACGATGGCCAACCAAAGAAGGCACATGTCACTGACCATGACCAAACAAAGTCACCATGTGTGGTAAACGTTGACAGCTCATAACACGAGTCACAAATGGTCAGAGTGGAAGATAATGGTTTCTGAATACAAGTTATGGACTAGTAATTACAAATTCCTTCAATCTGTATTGGCAAAGTGTGGCTACTGTGCACTGTGACTAACAAAAGTATGCATATATCAGTGCCCATGACCAAATAAATTCACTTCATGAGGTTTATGTTGACAACTCACAGCACGAGTCACAGATAGTCAGAGGGTGTAACAATAGTTTGGGAAGACTAGCTATCAACAAGAAAGGACAAAGACCTTCAAAACATAGTGACACGGCATGGTAACCATGTACAGTGACAAACCAATGTACGTATATGTCACTAACCATGACCACACGAATTTCACAGTGCGTGGTCAATGTTAAAAACTCATAACACGAGTCAGAAATTGTCAAAGGGGAAAGCAATGGATTATGAATCCTAATTATCAACTAGCAAGTACAAATGCCTTCAAAAAGCAATGGCACGGTGTGGCTAGCGTGCTTAGTGTCCAACCAAGGGATGCATACGTCACTGACTTTGACCAAAGAAGTCCACTGTGTGTATTTAACATTGAAAACTCATAACATGAGTCACAAATGGTCAGAGGGAGAGACAATGGTTTGGGAAACCTATGTATCCACTAGAAACGACGACGAACTTCAATACATAGTGGCAAGGTGTGGCAAATATACACACTAAACAACCAAACTAGCCATATGTCACTGACCATGAACAAACAATTACAGTATGGGTGGTCAACGTTTACCAACCATAACACAAGTGACAAACAGCGAGAGGGGGAAACAATGGTATGGGAATATCAGTTCTCAACTAGCAAGTAAAACGACCTTCAATCAGTAGTAGCACAGTGTGAATGTCATGCACAGTGACCGACCAAAGTAGGCATATGCACTGCCTTTGACCAAAGAAATCCGATGTGTGTGGTCAACGTTGACAACTCATAATACGAGTCACAAATCGTCAGAGGGGAAAACAATGGGTTGGGACTGCCAGGTATTAACTAAAAAGCACAAGGACCTTCAATACGTTGTGGCATGGTGTGGACACCATGCACGATGACCAACCAAAGTAGGCACATGTCACTGACCATGACCAAAGAAAGTCACCAAGTGTGGTAACCTTTGACAACTCATAACACGAGTCACAATTGGTCAAAGTGCAATAGAATGGTTTCTGAATAAAAGTTATGGACTAGAAGGTACAAATACCTTCAATCTGTAGTGGCACAATGTGGCTACAGTGCACAGTGACGGACCAAAGTATGCATATGTCAGTGACCATGACCAAATAATTTCACTTCATGTGGTCAACGTGGACAACTCACAACACGAGTCACAGATAGTCAGGGGGGGTAACAATGGTTTGGGAATACTAGCTATCAACCACAAAGCACAAAGACCTTCAATAGGTAGTGACACAGCCTGGTAACCATGTATAGTGACAAACCAAAGTAGGTATATGTCACTAACCATGACCAAACGAATTTCACAGTGTGTGGTCAACGTTGAGAACTCATAACACGAGTCACAAATGGTCAGAGGGATAAACAATGGGTTAGGGACACTAGTTACCAACTAGCAAGTACAAATTCCTTCAACAAGTAGTGGCACGGCGTGGCTGGCGTGCACAATGACCAACCAAAGGATGCATACGTCACTGACTATGACTGAATAAGTCCACTATGTGTGGTCAATATGACAACTCATAACACGAGTCACAAATGGTCAGAGGGAGAGACAATGGTTTGGGAACCCTATGTATCGACTAGAAAGGACAATGAAATTCAATACATAGTGGCACGGTGTGGCTAATATGCACACAAAACAACCAAACTAGGCATATGTCACTGACCATGACCAAATGATTACAATATGGGTGGTCGACGTTCACCAACCATAACACGAGTCACAAACGTTCAGATGGGGAAACAATGGTATGGGAATATCATTTCTCAAATAGCAAGTATAGTGACCTTCAATCAGTAGAAGCACAATGTGGCTACCATGCACAATGACCGACCAAAATAGGCATATGTATTGCCTTTGAACAAAGAAATCCGCTGTGTGTGGTCAACGTTGACAACTCATAATACGAGCGACAAATGGTCAGAGGGGAAAAGAATGGCTTGGGAACACCAGGTATCAGCTAAAAAGCAGAAGGGCCTTCAATAAGTTGTGGCACGGTGTGGATACCATGCACGATGACCAACCAAAGTAGGCACATGTCACTGACTATGACCAAAGAAAGTCACCGTGTGTGGTAAACTTTGACAACTCATAACACGAGTCACAAAGGGTCAGAATGGAAGATAATGGTTTCTGAAGACAAGTTATGGACTAGCCAAAGTATGCATATGTCAGTGACCATGACCAAATATTTTCACTTCATGTGGTCAATGTTCACAACTAACAACACGAGTCACAGATAGTAAGAGGAGGTAACGATGGTTTAGGAAGACTAGCTATCAACTAGAAAGCACAAAGACCTTCAATACGTAGTGACACGGCGTGGTAACCATGTACAGTGACAAACCAAAGTAGGCATATGTCACTAACGATGACCAAAAGAATTTCACAGTGTGTGGTCAACATTGAAAACTCATAACACGAGTCACAAATGGTCAGAGGGGGAAACAATTGGTTGCGAACACTAGTCATCAACTCGCAAGTACAAAGTCATTCAACAAGGAGTGGCACGGCGTGGGTAGCGTGCACAGTGACCAACCAAAGGATGCAAACGTCACTCACTATGACCAAAGAAGTCCACTATGTGTGGTCAATATTGACAACTCATAACATGAGTCACAAATGGTCAAAGGAGAGACAATGGTTTGGGACCATATGTATCAACTAGAAAGGACAACGAACTTCAATACATAGAGGCGCGGTGTGGCGAATATGCACACCAAACAACCAAACCAAGCATATGTCACTGACCATGACCAAATAATTTCAATATGGGTGGTCAACATTCAGGAACCATAACACGACTCACAAACCGTTAGAGTGGGAAACAATGGTATGGAAATTTCAGTTGTCAACTAGCAAGTACAATGACCTTCAATCAGTAGTAGCACGGTGTGGCTACCATGCACAATGACTGACCAAAGTAGGCATATGTACTGCCTTAGACCAAAAACTCCACTGTGTGTTGTCAACGTAGACAACTCATACTACGAGTCACAAATGGTCAGAGGGGGAAACAATGGTTTGGGAACACCATGTATCAACCAGCAAGCACAATGACCTTCAATGCATTGTGGCACGGTGTGGATACCATGCACGATGACCAACCAAACTATGCATATGTCATTGAGCATGACCAAAGAATGTCACCGTGTGTGGTAAACTTTGACAACTCATAACACGAGTCACAGATGGTTTGAGTGGAAGATAATGCTTTCTGGACAAAAGTTATCGACTAGCAAGTACAAATACCTTCAATATGTAGTGGCACATTGTGGCTATAATGCACAGTGACCAACCAAAGTAAGCATATGTCACTAACTATGACCAAAGAATTTCGCTTCATGTGGTCAAGGTTGACAACTCACAACACGAGTCACGGATAGTCAGAGGGGGTAACAATGTTTTGGGAAGACTAGCTATAAATCATAAAGCACAAAAACCTTCAATACATAGTGACACGGCATTGTAGCCATGTACATTGACAAAGCAAAGTAGGCATATGTCACTAACCATGACCAAAAGAATTTCCCAGTAAGTGGTCAACGTTGAAAACTCATTCCACGAGTCATAAATGGTCTGAGGGTGAAACAATTGTTTGGGAACACTAGTTATCAACTAGCAAGTACAAAGTTCTTCAACAAGCACTGGCATAGTGTGGCTAGTATGCACAGTGACCAACCAAAGGATGCATACGTCACTGGCTATGACCAAAGAAGTCCACTATGTGTGGTCAAGAATGACAACTCACAACAAGAGTCACAGATAGTCAGAGGGAGAGACAATGCTTTGGGAACCATATATATCGACTAGAAAGGACAAAGAACTTCAATACGTAGTGGCACTAAGTGGCTAATATGCATACAAAACAACCAAACTAGGCATATGTCACTGACCATGACCAAACTACTTCAATATGGGTGGTCAAGGTTCACCAACCATAACACGAGTCACAGACGGTCAGTGGGGGAAACAATGGTATGGGAATATCAGTTCTTAACTATTAAGTAAAGTGACCTTCAATCAGTGGTAGCACGGTATGGCTACCATGCACAATGACCGACCAGAATAGGCATATGTACTGCCTTTGACCGAAGAAATACGCTGTGTGTGGTCAACGTTGACAACTCATAACACGAGTCACACATGGTCAAAAGGAAAAAATGGGGATGGGAACACCAGGTATCAACTAAAAAGCACAAGGACCTTCAATACGTTATGGCACGGTGTAGATACCATGCACGATGACCAACCAAAGTAGGCACATGTCACTTACCATGACCAAAGAAAGTCACCATGTGTGGTAAACTTTGACAACTCATAACACGGGTCACAAATGGTCAGAATGGAATACAATGGTTTCAGTAGACAAGTTATGGACTTGCAAGCACAAATACCTTCTACCTGTAGTGGCACAGTGTGGCTACGGTGCACAGTGACTAACCAAAGTATGCATGTGTGAGTGACCATGACCAAATAATTTCACTTCATGTGGTCAGTGTTGACAGCTCACAACACAAGTCACAGATAGTCAGAGGGGGTGACAATGGTTTGGGAAGACTGGCTATCAACTAGAAAGTACAAAGACCTTCAAAACATAGTGACACAACATGGTAACCATTTACAGTGACAACCCAAAGTACGTATATGTCACTAACCATGACCACACGAATTTCACAGTGCGTGGTCAATGTTAACAACTCATATCACGAGTAGGAAAATATCAGAGGGGAAAGTGATGGATTGGGAACAGTAGTTATCAACTAACAGGTACAAATACCTTCAGAAAGCAGTGGCACGGTGTGGTTGGCATGCACAGTGACCAACCAAGGGATGCATACCTCACTGACTATGACCAAAGAAGTCCACTATGTGTGGTCAACATTGGAAACTCATGACAAGAGTCAAAAATGGTCAAAGGGAGAGACAATGGTTTGAGAAACCTATGTATCCACTAGAAAGGACGTCGAACTTCAATACGTGGAAGCAAGGTGTGGCTAATATACACAGTAAACAACCAAACTAGGCATATGTCACTGACCATGACCAACTAATTTCAATATGGGTGGTCAACGTTCACCAACCATAACACGAGTCACAAACGGTGAGAGGGACAAACAATGGTATCGGAATATCAGTTCTCAACTAGCAAGTAAAACGACCTTCAATCAGTAGTAGCACGGTGTGAATACCATGCACAGTGACCAACCAAAGTAGGCATATGTTCTACCTTTGACCAAAGAAATCCGATATGTGTGGTTAACGCTGACAACTCATAATACAAGTCACGAATGGTCAGAGGGGAAAACAATGGGTTGGGACCACCAGGTATTAAGCAACTGAAAAAGCACAAGGACCTTCAATAAATCGTGTCACGGTGTGGACACCATGCACGATAACCAACCAAAGTAGGCACATGTCACTGACCATGACCAAAGAAAGTCACCATTTGTGGTAAGCTTTGACAACTCATAACACGAGTCACAAATGGTCAAAGTGGAAGAGAATGTTTCTGGAAACAAGTTATGGTCTAGCAAGTAAAAATACCTTCAATCTGTATGGAACAGAGTGGCTACAGTGCACACTGACTAACCAAAGTATGCATATGTCAGTGACCGTGACCAAATAATTTCATTTCATGTGGTCAATGTTGACAAATCACAACACGAGTCACAAATATTCAGAGGGGGTTATAATGGTTTGTGAATACTAGCTATCAACTATAAAGCACAAAGACCTTCAATACGTAGTGACACGGCGTGGTAACCATGTACAGTGTCAAACCAAAGTAGGCATATGTCACTAACCATGACCAAACAAATTTCACAGTGTGTGGTCAACGTTGAAAACTTATAACACGAGTCACAAATGGTTAGAGGGAGAAAAAATGGGTTAGGAACACTAGTTATCAACTAGCAAGAACAAAGTCCTTCAACAAGCAGTGACACGATGAGGATGGCGTGCACAATGACCAACCAAAGGATGCATATGTCACTGACTATGACCGAAGAGTTCAACTATGTGTGGTCAACATTGACAACTCATAACACGAGTCGTAAATGGTCAGAGGGAGAGACAATGGTTTGGGACCATATGCATCGACTAGAAAGGACAAAGAACTTCAATACGTAGTGGCACGGTGTGGCGAATATGCACACCAAACAACCAAACTAGGCATATGTCACTGAACATGACCAAAGAATTTCAATATGGGCCGTCAACGTTCACGAACCATAACACGAGTCACAGACGGTCAGAGTGGGAAACAATGGTATGGGAATTTCAGTTCTCAACTAGCAAGTGCAATGACCTTCAATCAGTAGTAGCATGGTGTGGCTACCATGCACAATGACTGACCAAAGTAGGCATATGTACTGCCTTTGACCAAAAACTCCTCTGTGTGTTTTCAACCTTGACAACTCATAATACGACTCACAAATGGTCAGAGGGGGAAACAATGGTTTGGGAACACCAGGTATCAACCAGCAAGCACAATGACCTTCAATGAGTTGTGGCACGGTGTGGATACCATGCACGATGACCAACCGAAGTATGCATATGTCACTGACCATGACCAAAGAATGTCACCATGTGTGGTAAACTTTGAAAACTCATAACACAAGTCACAAATGGTTTGAGTGGAAGATAATGCTTTCTGGACAATGGTTATCGACTTGCAACTACAAATACCTTCAATATGTAGTGGCACAGTGTGGCTATAATGCACAGTGACCGACCAAAGTATGCATATGTCACTAACCATGACCAAATAATCAAAGGGGGTAACAATGGTTCAAGAAGACTACCTATCAACTAGAAAGCACAAAAACCTTCAATTCATAGTGACACGGCATGATAACCATGTACAGTGACAAACCAAAGTAGGTATATGTCACTAACCATGACCAAACGAGTTTCACATTGTGTGGTCAATGTTAAGAACTCATAACACGAGTCACAAATGGTCAGAGGGGAAAACAATGGATTGGGAACAGTAGTTATCAACTAGCAAGTACAAAGACCTTCAACAAGCAGTGGCACGGTGTGCATAGCGTGCACAGTGACCAGCCAAAGGATTCATACGTCACTGACTATGTCCAAAGCACTCCACTATGTGTGGTCAACATTGAAAACTCATAACACGAGTCACAAAAAGTGAGAGGGAGAGACAATGGTTTGGGAACCCTATGTATCGACTAGAAAAGACAACAAACCTCAATACGTAGTGGCACGGTGTGGCTAATATAAACACCAACCAACCAAACTATGCATATGTCACTGACCATGACCAAAAGAATTTCACAGTGTGTGGTCAACGTTGAAAACTCATAACACGAGACACAAATGTTCAGAGGGTGAAACAATTGGTTGGGAACACTAGTTATCAACTAGCAACCACCAAGATCTTCAACAAGCAGTGGCACAGTGTGGCTGGTATGCACAGTGACCAAGCAAAAGATGCATACGTCACAGGCATGACCGAAGAAGTCCACTACGTGTAGTCAGCATTGACAACTCACAACACGAGTCACATATAGTAAGAGGGAGAGACAATGGTTTGGGAACTCTATGTATCGACTAGAAAGGACAAAGAACTTCAATACGTAGTCGCACGATGTGGCTAATATGCACACGAAACAACCAAAATAGGCATGTGTCACTGACCATGACCAAATAATTTCAATATGGGTGGTCAATGTTCACCAACCATAACACAAGTCACAAATGGTCAGAGGGGTAAACAATGGTTTGGGAATATCAGTTCTCAACTAGCAAGTAAAACGACCTTCAATCAGTAGTAGCACAGTGTGGCTACCATGCACAATGACCAACCAAAGTAGGCATATGTACTGCCTTTGACCAAAGAAACCCTCCGTGTGTGGTCAACATTGACAACTGATAATACGAGTCACAAATGGTCACAGGAAAAACAATGGGTTGGGAACACCAGGCATCAACTGAAAAGCACAAAGACCTTCAATAAGTTGTGGCATGGTGTGGATACCATGCACGATGACCAACCAAAGTAGGCACATGTCACTGACCATGACCAAAGAAAGTGACCACGTGTGGTAAACTTTGACAACTCATAACACGAGTCACAACTGGTCAGAGTGGAAGATAATGGTTTTATAAGACATGTTGTGGACGAGCAAGTACAAATACGTTCAATCTGTAGTAGCACAGTGTGGCTACAGTGCACAGTGACTAACCAAAGTATGCATATGTCAGTGACCATGACCAAATAAATTCACTTCATGTGGTCAATGTTGACAACTCACAAAACGAGTCACAGATAGTCAGGTGTTGTAACAATGGTTTGGGAAGACTAGCTATCAACTAGAAAGCACGCAGACCTTCAATACATAGTGACACGGCATGGTAACCATGTACAGTGACAAAGCAAAGTAGGTATATGTCACTACCTATGACCAAACGAATTTCACAGTGTGTGGTCAACGTTAAAAAATCATAACACGAGTCACAAACGGTCAGAGGGGAAAACAATGGACTGGGAACAGCAGTTATCAACTAGCAAGTACAAAGACCTTCAACAAGCAATGGCACGGTGTGGCTAGCGTGCACAGTGACCAACCAAAGGATGCATACGTCACTGACCATGACCAAAGAAGTCCATATGTGTGGTCAACATTGAAAACTCATAACATGAGTCATAAATGGCCAGAGGGAGAGACAATGGTTTGGGAACCCTGTGTATCAACTAGAAAGGACAACAAACTTAAATACGTAGTGGCACGGTGTGGCTAATATGCACAACAAACAACCAAACTAGGCATATGTCACTGACCATGACCAAATAGTTCCAATATGGGTGGTCAACGTTCACCAACCATAACACGAGTCAAAACCTGCAAGGGGGAAACAATAGTATGGGAATATCAGGTCTGAACTAGCAAGTAAAACGGCCTTCGCTCAGTAGTAGCACGATGTGACTACCATGCACAATGACTGGCCAAAGTAGGCATATGTAGTGCCTTTGACCAAAGAAATCCGCTGTGTGTGGTCGACTTTGACAACTCATAACACGAGTCACAAATGGTCAGAGGGGAAAATAAAGGGTTGGGAACACTAGGTATCAGCTAATGAGCACAAGGACCTTCAATAAGTTGTGTCATGGTGTGGATACCATGCACGATGACCAACCAAAGTAGGCACATGTCACTGACCATGACCAAAGAAATTCACCATGTGTGGTAAACTTTAACAACTCATAACACGAGTCACAAATGGTGAGATAGGAAGATAATGGTGTCTGAATACAAGTTATGGACTAGCAAGTATAAATACCCTCAATCTCCAGTGGCACGGTGTGGCTACAGTGCACAGTAAAAAACAAAAGTATCCATATGTCAGTGACCATGACCAAATTATTTCACTTCATGTGGTCAATGTTGACAACTCACAACACGAGTCACATATAGTCACAGGGGGTAAGCATGGTTTGGGAAGACTAGCTATCAACTAGAATTCACAAAGACCTTCAATACATAGTGACACGGCGTGGTAACCATGTACAGTAACAAACCAAAGTAGGCATATGTCACTAACCATGACCAAAAGAATCTCACAGTGTGTGGTCAACGTTGAAAACTCATAACACGAGAGACAAATGTTCAGAGGGTGAAACAATTGCTTGGGAACACTAGTTATCAACTAGGAAGTACAAATACCTTCAACAAGCAGTGACATAGTGTAGTTAGTATGCACAGTGACCAAGCAAAAGATGCATATGTCATTGGCTATGACCGAAGAAGCCCACTATGTGTGGTCAGCATTGACAACTCACAACACGAGTCACAGATAGTCGGATGGAGAGACCATGGTTTGGGAACACTATGTATCGACTATAAAGACAAAGAACTTCAATAAGCAGTGGCATGGTGTGGCAAATATGCACAACAATCAACCAAACTAGGCATATGTCACTGACCATGACCAAAGAATTCCAATATGGGTGGTCAACGTTCTCAACCCATAACACGAGTCACAAATGGTCAGAAGGGGGAAATGGTTTCCAAACACTATGTATCTTCTAGCGAGGACAAAGATCTTTTGTATGTATTGGCAGGGTGTGGCTACCGTGCACAATGACCTACCCAAGTAGGCATACATCACTGCTCATGACCAAAGAAGTGTAGTGTGTGTGGTCAGCGTTCACAACTCACAATACAAGTCAAAAAAGGGCAGAGGGAGAAACAATGGTTTGGGAATACTCGGTATCAACTAGAAAGTACAAAGACCTTCAATAAGTGGTGGCACGGTGTGGCTACAATGCACAATGACCAACAAAAGTATGCCTGTGTCACAGAACGTTATAAAAAGAATGTCACTGTGTACAGTCAAATTTCCTTGTTACGGCTGGTGGATCGGAGCAACGGTTAAGAAGTTATTCAAGCTCAAAGTTGCAAAATTTGAAATTCCGTCTGCGTCAATTGTTTATGATTAAACTGACTTTGTTATTATTCATAATTTTAAAAACTATCCGCTAATCATACACCCCCTTATTTTATGTCCTCTACCCATATGAACTCCTATAGCATCATTTGGACATCCGCTAAACATAAGGCTGCACACGGTTCCTATCCGCGGATAATCAGAAGGATCCAGATCCGTGCGACGGGTCGTGCACCTGGATCCGGATCCGGGGTAATGGATCCTTGGATTCACGGATCCTTGTATTCGCGGATCCTGAATCCGGATCTTGGGAGTCATGTAAAACGGATCCTTGCATTCACGGATCCTGGATCTGGATCTTGGAAGTCATGTACAACGTGTTGTGCTTCTAAACAGCGTGGTAGTACAACGACGATGTCCATCAACGGATCCCTTTGCCCAAAACCATATCCGGCCATCCATGGTGCTGATGATGTTATGGGGCTATAGGTGGTTGGCCAGTCGACAGATAAAAAGGTATGAGACCAATGAACTGTCAAGTCGCTATCTCCACGCTGGTAACTTGACAGGTTTCACGCGGTTGGCATGCATAATGCATGTGCCAGCCATGCAGACGTGTTGCAAAATAGTTTGCCGGTCCAAAATATGCCGCGCATGTTCAGCGGTTCGATTTCAAGTATGCAAATGAGTGTGATACGCAGATGACTTGAGCCGGAAGTCTAGTCAGGTTTTTTTACCCCAACCCCCCTCCCTCTACCGTAGGATCCGGGTCAGGATCCACAGATACAAGCCGGATCCACAATCTTGGATCCGGAACCGCGAATCCGGATCTGGATCCGAATTCACGGGTAGGGTACCGCGGAGCCCAGGATCCGTGTGCAACCTTAGCTAAACACCATGTGAGTTGGCTTAGTGCTTATAGAGTTCGATTCTTGAGCCGTAGATCCTGGGTTTGAATCCTCGTACGCGTAATATAGAATAGGCTCGCGACCTGGCAGGGGGGAGGGGGCATGTTGTGATACCTTTACTCTACCTTCGAGCCAGAGCCATGGGGCGGTAGGGGGGGGGGGTGTCATAATGCAGTCGCAAATCTGTCCTCCAGGTTGTCCACGGAACATTCCTCTACGAGGGGTGGGAGGGAGTGTTACACTGAATTCACCTACGCGCAACAAATAAACAAAAACCGACCTGGTGTCAAAGGGAGAAACCTTTTGTTATTTATTGACTAGCGAGTGCAAAGACCAACAAGAAATGGCACCGTGTGGCTATCCTGCACAATGACCGACCAGATTAGGCATGTGCCACTTACCATGACCAAATAATTTTACCATGTGTGCTCAACATTGACAACCCATAATATGGATCATGAATTGTCAGAGGGGGGACACAATAGTTTAGGAATATTAGATACCAACTAGCAAGTAAAACGACCTTCAATCAGAAGTAGCATGGTGTGGCTACCATGCACAATGACCGACCAAAGTATGCATGTCACTAACCATGAGCAAAGAATTTCACTTCATGTGGTTAAGGTTGATAACTCACAACAGGAGTCACAGATAGTCAGAGGGGTTAACAATGGGTTGGGAAGACTAGCTATCAAGTAGAAAGCACAAAGATTGAAGGTCTTTGTGCTTTCTACTTGATAGCTACGTGGTAACCATGTACAGTGACAAACCAAAGTAGGTACATGTCACTAACCATGACCAAGCAAATTTCGCAGTGTGTCGTCAACGTTAAAAGATCATTACACGAGTCAAAAATGGTCAGACTGGAAAACAATGGATTGGGAACAGTAGTTTTCAACTAGCAAGTACAAAGACCTTCAACAAGCAGTGGCACGGTCTGACTAGCGTGCACAGTGACCAACCAAAGGATGCATACATCACTGACTATGTCAAAAGAAGTCCACTGTGTGTGGTCAACATTTAAAACTCATAACACGAGTCACAAATGGTCCAAAGGAGGGACAATGTTTTGGGAACCCTACGTATCAACTAGAAAGGACAACGAACTTCAATACGTAGTGGCACGGCGTGGCTAATATGCACAACAAACAACAAACTAGGCATATGATACTGACCAGGACCAAATAATTTCAATATGGGTAGTCAACGTTTCACCAACCATAACACGATTCACAAACGCTCAAGGGAGAAACAATAATATGGGAATATCAGTTCTCAACTAGCAAGTAAAACGACCTTCAACCAGTAGTAGCATGGTGTGACTACCATGCAGAATGACCAACCAAAGTAGGCATATGTATTGCCTTTGACCAAAGAATCCGATGTGTGTGTGGTCACGTTGACAACTCATAATACAAGTCACAAATGATCAGAGGGGAAAACAATGGTTTGGGAACACCAGGTATCAACTAAAAATCACAAGGACCTTCAATAAGGTGTGTCACGGTGTGGATACCATGCACGATGACCAACAAAAGTAGGCACATGTCACTGACCATGACCAAAGAAAGTCACCATGGGTGGTAAACTTTGACAACTCATAACACGAGTCACAAATGGTCAGATTGGACCATAATGAATTCTGAAGACAAGTTATGGACTAGCAAGTACAAATACCTTCAATGAGTAGTGGCACAGTGTGGCTACAGTGCACAGTGACTAACCAACGTATGCATATGTCAGTGACCATGACCAAATATTTCACTTCATGTGGTCAATGTTGACAACTCACAACACGAGTCACAGATAGTCAGAGGTGGTAACAATGGTTTGGGAAGACTAGCTATCAACTAGAAACCACAAGGACCTTCAATACATAGTGACACAGCATGGTAACCATGTACAGTGATAAACCAAAGTAGGTATATGTCACTAACCATGACCAAAGAGATTTCACAGTTTGTGGTCAATGTTAAAAACTCATAACACGTGTCACAAATGGTCAGAGGGGAAAATGATGGATTGGGAGCTGTAGTTATCAACTAGCAAGTACAAAGACCTTCAACAAGCTTTGGCATGGTGTGGCTAGTGTGCACACTGACCAACCAAAGGATGCATAAGTCTCTGACTATGACCAAAGAAGTCCACTATGTGTGGTGAACATTGACAACTCATAACACGAGTCACAAATGGTCAAAGGGAGGGAAAATGGTTTTGGAACCCTATGTATCGACTAGAAAGGACAACGAACTTCAATACGTAGTGGCACGGTGTGACTAATATGAACAACAAACAACCAAACTAGGCATATGTCACTGACCATGACCAAACAACTTCAATATGGGTGGTCAACGTTCACCAACCATAACACAAGTCACAAATGGTCAAGGGGGAAACAATAGTATGGGAATATCAGTTCTCAACTAGGAAGTAAAAAGACCTTCAACCAGTAGTAGCACGGTGTGATTACCATGCAAAATGACCGACCAAAGTAGGCATATGTATTGCCTTTGACCAAAGAATCCTATGTGTGTGGTCAACATTGACAACTCATAATACGAGTCACAAATGATCAGAGGGGAAAACAATGGGTTTGGAACACCAGGTATCAACTAAAAAGCACAAGGACCTTCAATAAGTTGTGGCACGGTGTGGATTCCATACACGATGACCAACCAAAGTAGGCACATGTCACTGACCATGACCAAAGAAAGTCACCGTGTGAAGTAAACTTTGACAACTCATAACACGAGTCACAAATGGTCAGAGTGGAAGATAATGACATAGTGTGGCTACAGTGCACATTGACTAACCACATTATGCATTTGTCAGTGACCATGACCAAATAATTTCACTTCATGTCATCAACGTTGACAACTCACAACACGAGTCTCAGATAGTCGGAGGTGGTAACAATGGGATGGGAAGACTACATATGAACTAGAAGGCACAAATACCTTCAATACATAGTGACAGGGCATGGTAACCATGTACAGTCACAAACCAAAGGAGGTATATGTCACTAACCATGACCAAATAAATTTCACAGTGTGTGGTCAAGGTTAAAGACTCAGAACACGAGTCACAAACGGTCAGAGAGAAAACAATGGATTGGCAACAGTAGTTATCAACTAGCAAGTACAAAGACCTTCAACAAACAGTGGCACGGTGTGGCTAGTGTGCACAGTGACCAACCAAATGATGCATCTGTCACTGACTATGACCAAAGAAGTCCACTATATGCCGTCAGAATTGAGAGCTCATAACACGAGTCACAAATGGTCAGAGGGAGAGACAATGGTTTGGGAACCCCAAGTTTTGACTAGAAAGGACACAGAACCTCGATACGTACTGGTACGGCGTGGCTAATATGCACAGCAAACAACCAAACTACAACCAAATGATGCATATGTCACTGACCATGACCAAATAATTTCAATATGGGTGGTCAATGTTCACCAACCATAACACGAGTCACAGACAGTCAAGGGGAAAACAATGGTATGGGAATGTCAGTTCTCAACTAGCACGTAAAACGACCTTAAATCAGTGGTAACACGGTGTGACTACCGTGCACAATGACCAACCAAAGTAGGCAAATGTAATGCCTTTGACCAAAGGAATCCGCTGTGTGTGGTCAACGCTGAAAACTTATAATACGAGTGACAAATGGTCAGAGGGGAAAACAATGGGTTGGGAACACGAGGAATCAACTAAAAAGCACAAGGGCCTTCAATAGGATGTCGCACGTTGTGGATACCATGCACGGTGACCAACCGAAGTAGGCACATGTCACTGACCATGACCAAACAATGTCACCATGTGTGGTAAACTTTGACAACTCATACCACGAGTCACAAATGGTCTGCGTGGAAGATCATGGTTTCCGAATACTAGTTATCAACAAGCAACTACAAATACCTTTTATATGTAGTGGCAGAGTGTGGCTATAATGCACAATGACCAACCAAATTATGCACATGTCACTAACCATGACCAAAGAATTTCACTTCATGTGGTCAAGGTTGACAACTCATAACACTAGTCAGAGAAAGTCAGAGGGGGTATCAATGGGTTTGGATGACTATTTATCAACTAGAAAGCACAAAGACCTTCAATATATAGTGACACGGCGTGCTAACCATGTACAGTGACAATGCAAAGTAGGCATATGTCACTAACCATGACCAAAAGAATTTCACAGTGTGTGGTCAACGTTGAAAACTCATAAGACGAGTCACAAATGGTCAGAGGTGGAAACAATTGGTTGCGAACACTAGTTATCAACAAGCAAGTACACAGTCCTTCAACAAGCAGTCGCACGGTATGGCTAGCATGCACAATGACCAACCAGAGGATGCATACGTCACTGGCTATGACCGAAGATGTCCACTATGTGTAGTCAGCATTGACAGCTCACAACACAAGTCACAGATAGTCAGAGGGGGGTAACAATTGTTTGGGAAGACTAGCTATCAACTAGAATGCAAGAAGACCCTCAATGCGTAGTGACACAGCATTACAATCATGTAGAGCAATAAAAAAAACTAGGCACACGTCACTGACCATGACCAAAGATTTTCAATGTGGGTGGTTATCGTTCACAACCCATAACATGAGTCACAAATGGTTAGATGGGGGAATAAATGTCGGAGGGGGGGGGGGG
>SZWC01005489.1:64889-130355 GCA_023375785.1 Penium margaritaceum
GGGGGGGGGGGGGGGGGGACAAAATTGTTCAGGACTACTAGATACAAACTAGCAAGTAAGACGACCTTCAATCAGAAGTAGCAAAGTGTGGCTACCATGCACACTGACCGACCAAAGTAGGCATACATACTGCCTTTGACCGAAGAAATCCGCTGTGTGTGGTCAATGCTGGCAACTCATAATATGAGTCACAAATGGTCAGAGGGGAAAAAAATGGGTTGGGAACACCAGGTTTCAACTAAAAAGCACAAGGACCTTCAATAAGTTGTGCCACGGTGTAGATACCATGCACGATGAACAACCAAAGTAGGCATATGTCACTGACTATGACCAAAGAAAGTCACCATGTGTTGTAACCTTTGACAACTCATAACACGAGTCACAAATGTTCAGAGTGGAAGATAATGGTTTCTGAATACAATTTCCGGACTAGCAAGTATGAATACCTTCAATCTCTAGTGGCACAGTGTGGCTACAGTACACAATGACTAACCAAAGTATGCATATGTCAGTAACCATGACCAAATAATTTCACTTCATGTGGTCAATGTTGACAACTCACAACACGAGTCACAGATAGTCAGAGGGGGTAACAATGGTTTGGGAAGACTAGCTATCAACTAGAGAGCACAAAGACCTTCAATACGTAGTGACACGGCGTGGTAATCATGGACAGTGACAACCCAAAGTAGGCATGTCACTAACCATGACCAAACGAATTTCAGTGTGTAGACAACGTTGAAAACTCATAACACGAGCCACAAATGGTCAAAGGGGGAAATAATGTTGGGAAAGGAGCCATCCGGCTCAGTTTCAGGTCCACAGGAGCAAGTTTCAGGAAAGTACAAGATGTCTTTTCCGATTGTCAATCCAATTTCACCATTAGAAAGATCAGGTGGCAAAATGTCTACGGTCCAAGTTTGAGGCCGATCCAACGATCGGATTGGGTGCTATGAATTTTCGAAGTTTCGGGGGTCATGGACCGCCGATGTCTGGGTGGCCATGGGTGATGGCCCCATGCCTTAGCCTGAGAAAAGAAAAAGGCAAGAGGTCCAGGGTCAAGACCTGATGGGAGAAACATCCAAAAAGGTCCTTGGTCTCAGGATTGCGTTGTCAGAGTGTGCTGACTAGGATAAAGGTCCCTCTCCTTACGTTTTAGGTGAGGTGAGATCCTTGTGTGCTAGCCATGGACACATGGCAATTCTCCATGGGTTTGTGGGTTATGTGACCACTATGAGTGTGCCATGAAAGCATTTGCTAGCTCTCTAAGGTGTGTGTGAGTGGTCAGTCTGATTGCTAGGCTGATTTCCCTCCTTGTGTGAGATTATGGACTCTAGTGTGTGAGCCTTAGCCTCCATGACTAAGTGGTGTGGCTTGTGAGAGGGCTGACTTGCCCAAGCTATAGCTCTACATGTACTCCATCATTTTGAGTGATTGAAAAACCATTCTTCAGCACAAGTGATGTCCTTCCAATCACACGTGCTCGCTGCTCCAAGGCGCCCTCTCTCCTCAAGTTCCAACATTTGGTATCAGAGCCAAGTTCTACCACTTTCAGCCAGCACAGGCCGTCACATTGAGAGTGACGGGTTGGGGTGAAAACTTGACCAGATTTGACCATCAACCATTGGATCTTGAAGTTCAAGAGACAAGCTTTCCAAGGAGCCCAAGATCGCGAAGATCCAACGGTCGGATTGAGAGTTATGCTCAAAACGAGGTCAGCCAGGGCTACACTCTTCACTTTGAGTAAGACTGTCACCTTGTGATGACCGTAACTCTCTTGTTTATTTGTCAAATTTACAACGTGGCACATGCAAATTGTAGTATCTTTCCTAAGCTTTCTTTTGGTGCAAAAATATTTGCAATCCATTGATTCGTTTGGGAGAAACGCCGTTTGCAAGCTGGCTGTTCTGAGTTGGAGTAGGAGCAGTAGCATACCCTGTTTTCAAGAGGGCATATCTTTTAAACTCCTCTGCTGATGACCCTGTTTGATGGGTTGATCTGAAAGGTTTTGAGCTGAAATTTCCAGTGGTAGGGTCGGTTTTTCAAAATTCCCAGTCTGCTGGCACCTACAGTCCATTTTCTGTCAGACAGATTTCTGGCAGAAGCAGCAACAGAAGCAGGGGTAGCGCCGCCATCCAATGGCAGCGCTGAGCATCACCAAGGCTCAAAATGGCAGCAGCTGGCGTTGTGACAGCAGCCCAGCCTTTGGAGAGGCTGGAGGGATGCGCCAATTGCACGCTTTGGAAGATCCGTACCCGCCTCCGTTTCGAGGAGAGGGGCTTGTGGGAGGTGGTGAGCGGCGATGAGCCGGCTCCAATTCCACAGGCAAAAGGCATCACCGCAGCGGAGGTGGTGGCGGGGAAGACGTCGTAAAAGGGTGCAGCTGATGCGGGTTCTTCTGGAGCTGTACCAACGGCGTATGAGGAGTGGAAGAAGAAGGACAGGCAGGCTTATAGGTTGCTTGTCAACACCATCTCCAACCCGCATCTTCAGTACGTGAGTGACAAGGCTACTGCAAAGGAGGGGTGGTACACATTGTGCATGAAGTATGAGAGCAAGGACCCTGTATTCCTCATGCTTTTGGAGAAGAAGATGATGGCACTAAAAATGCAGGGTGGTGAAGGGATGGAGGCGTATCTGGACAGGGCAAAGGAGGTGGTGAAGCAGCCGAGGGCGGCCGGCAACCCTGTGGAAGAAACGCGCTTCATCCTCCTCTTGCTGAGGGGACTCCAAACCAGCTACGACACGGTGCGAGAGACGCTAGAGTGCCAGCCAACTCTCGACATCGACTTCATCTGCACACACCTGGTGCAGGTGGAATGGCATCCTAATGCAGTAAAGCGCAATGGCGGCGGCAGCAGTGAAGCAGCTTTTATGGCCACAAGCTCACGCAACCACCAGCAGTAGCAGTAGTCTAGGGAGCAGAAAGGCGGAAAGAAAGGCAAATGCCACTACTGCCAGATAGAGGGACACTACAAAAAGGAGTGTTTCAAGCTCAAGAGGGACCAAAAGGAGCAGCAGCAGCAGTAGTCATCACAGCATCAGCAGCAAAAGCAGCAGCAACAGCAGCAGCAGTCACAACAGCGTCAGCAGCAGCAGGAGCAGCAAACCCAAGCTGGTGTGCGCCACTTTGGCAACATGAATGTGGCTAAGGAGGTGCACAACCGTCTCTTCATGGCGAAGTCTGTCATGTCGCAGGTGGAGAAGGCGGATCTCGCATGGTACAAGGACTCAGGATGTACCAAGAGCCTCACACATCACAAGGAGTGGTTTACACAGCTGCTGTCCATCCCTCCCCGTCCTATCGCTATGGGTGATGATCGGATGGTATATGGTGAGGGGATTGGGATTGTGGAGATGTGGTTGGAGACCCCACGTGGCATTGAAATGGGAGTGTTCCATGGTGTGCTGTATGTACCTGATGCTGCATTCAACCTCCTCTCAGTGTCCTCTCTTACAAACACAAGACTGCGCGTCGTCTTTGATGATGACTATGGCTACATCCTCAACAAGGATACAAGAGAGGAGTTGGCCAGGTCGGTGAAGGAGGTTGACATGTACCGCCTGCTTGGGGTGACCAAGATCCCACGTGAGCAGAGTCTTGCAGCTGTGGTGGAGGCAACAGATGGCGAGATCTGGCATGCGCGCTACGGCCACATCGGCATGCGCGCCTTGCAGCAGCTTCAAGCAAAACAGATGGTGCACGACCTGCCTATCATCTCTAACTTTGAGCAGCAGTTGTGCATCGGCTGTTTGGAGGGGAAGCAGCACCGGGAGGCGTTCTCTGGAGTAGGGGAGCATGCAAAGGAGGTGCTGGAGCTGGTCCACACGGACTTGTGTGGACCGATGCAGACCTAGAGTTTTGGAGGCTCTCGGTATTTCCTGACTTTCATTGATGATTTCAGCCGTTACACTGCTGTGTACTTCCTTCCTTCTAAGGACAAGCTTTGACAGGTTCAAGGAGTTCAAGGCCGTGGTGGAGAACCAGACTGGTAAGAAGATCAAGGCGTTGCGCAGAGATCGTGGTGGAGAGTACCTGAGCAAGGAGTTCCAGGACTACCTCGTAGCAGCTGGTATCAAGGCATAGCATACCGCGCCGTACTTGCCGCAGCAAAATGGTGTAGCAGAACGCGCCAACCGTACCATTGTGGAGTTGGCGTGCTCCATGCTGCACGCGGCTCGGCTGACCTACGACTTCTGGGCTAAAGCCGTTAGCACTGCGGTCTACGTCAAGAACCGTAGTCCAACTAAGGCGCTGGAGCAAACAACGTCGTACGAGGCGTGGTTGAGCAATAAACCGAGCGTGGGTCATCTCCGAGATTTTGGCAGCCCGGCACACATGCACGTGCCCACCGAGAAGCGGCAGAAATGGGACGCAAAGAGTCCGCAGATGCTGATGATTGGCTACGACGTGGCAAGCAAGGCCTATCGCCTCTACGAGAGGGATACAGGCCACGTCATCATCTCCAGGGATGTCATCTTCAACGAGAGCAACGTCATCGGTACCAACATTGTCTGTGAAGAGGCAACAGAAGTAGCAGCTAACGAGACAGTGGGAGCAGAAATCCTTCCCGACCTAGTCTCTCCTGATCCTTCCTCTACTGTGACAGTGGGAGAATCACTCTACTCTCCCATGTCTGATGCAAGAGATACAACAGCCTCATCGGCAGAAGCAGAGGAGCGAGATGTAGCACCACCAGCAGTAGCAGTTGTGCCAGCAGCACCACGCGCGCCGCCCGCTAACGCTCCAGCAATAGGTCGTAGGTACCCTCTTAGGGTGCGTTACAAGCCTGGTGAGCGCGGCCATTCCTGGATGCTGCAGAAACCAGAACAGATGAACGTTGCAGTTGTAGCAGATTCAGACGAGCCATCGTCATACAAGGAGGCGATGGCTGCACCGGATGCAGCAGATTGGGCGCAAGTCGTGCAGCAGGAGATACAGTCGCAGCGGGACAACGGCACGTGGGAGCTGACTCAGCGTCCACCTGAACGTAAGGTGTGTTGGCCTGAGGGTGAGTGTGCACCCTGGAGGGTCCCTAGCAGTGGCTGGTTCATACCACCAACTGCTTTTGGAGAGACTGAAACTATGGAGGCAACTGGTTCCAAGGATGGCAAAATCTGATCAGAGAGTGAGGCAATTGTTTTTGCCTCAATTGACTGGGAATGAACTCTTGATCAAGGCTCACAAGTAGTGGCATTTTATAGCTACTGATGTAAGCTTTCGAGAACACCAAAGCATGCCTGATTTGGAGCTTCCTAGCAGATTCTATGGCTTCTAGAGTGCTCCTTGGTAGGCTGTCCTTTTCCCACCTAGGAAGGCATCCCTTCCCTCCTCTAGAAGCTTCTGCCCCTTCCTAGATTCCTCAGCTTGCTTCTAGTAGGAGGGAAGGTGTCCAGAAGACCAAGACACCTCTAGATGCCTTGTATGACAAGTCACCCCTTCTAGAAGGTGTGTCACCTTCCTTAACCCTCACCTGGCCTTCTAGAAACTTAAAGAGGAACTCTAGAGGTTGAGCTAGCTTCCTGGCATCTATTTTCCACCTCCCTTGAGGCAAGGTATAACTTCATCTTGTGGGACTTGAACCCGGGCCCCTGCCTCTAGAGGTGGACACCATTAACCACTAAGCCACTAAGGCTTGTCTTTTTGGTGTTCCTTTTTGGAGTCACTCCTGCCATGGTGAGGAGCATCATTCCAACAATCTCCCCCTTGCGCATCATCCATGGCAGTCCTCCATACTCAACCTATAGCTGAGGAGACTTTCTCCTCATGGGAGGCGAGCTTTCATTTTACTGCTCCCTCCCACTCAACCCCATCCTTCTTGTGCAGTGCCTCCTTGAGGCTCCTCTTGCGTGAACCCAGTCCAAATGCCCTTGTCGGCATCGTATCTTTTTGTCCTTCTTCGCACACGGCTGCTCGTGCGGGGCTGTTGAGGCGGTTGTTCTTGTTGCTATCCCCTTTTGGCGCCATCCTCTCCAAGCGCCTGCTCCCCCTCTCTTGGAGACCTTGGAGACATCGGTCGACTCCCTGACTCCACGTCCATCTCCGGTGCTTCGGATTCTTCATCCGAACTGGCCGGAATAAATTCTGCCGCTCGCCCATCCCTCAGGCGATGCTTTCCGGCTGGGGCTGCTTCGAGGACGTCACCCTCATTCACGTCCTCCGGCGTCTTACCCTCAAGGAGTGGCATCCACTCCCCCCTCTTCAAGAGACCTGCCTCCTTGTCTTTCCAACGGTTCTTCTCGTCGAACGTGACGTCGCAACTCCGCACAATTTGCTGCCTCCTTGGGTCAAAGAGCCGATACGCCTTGCGTCCGCTCTCATATCCAAGGAAAATACACCGACGGGTACGCGGGTCCAGCTTGCTCCGTCCCTCTTGTGCCTGCACCATTGCATGTGCAACACAACCAAACGTGCGGAGGTGACCCACCGCCGGCTTCCTCCCGCTCCACACTTCTTGTGGCGTCTTCCATGCATTGCTCTCCTTGTCCTTCAACGGCTTGGTTGGCATGAGATTCATGATGTACGCTGTTGTCCTTGCCGCCTCCGCCCAATACCGTTGTGTAAGGCCAGCGTCGCTCAACATGGATCGCACCATGTTAAGGATTGTGTGATTTGCTCTCTCTGTGACGCCATTCTGTGGTGGGGAGTGTGGAGTTGTTTTCTGCCACTCAATCCCCTTGCTCTTTATCCACCCAAGGCACCCCGCATATTCACCGCCGTTGTCACTCCGGAACGCCTTCACCTTCAACTCTGTTTGCCGCTCCACATCAGCCACAAACTCTTGCATGCACGCAAGGACCTCACTCTTCCGCTTCATTGGGTAGAGGTAGAGTTTCCGGCTGTGGTCATCGATGAAGGTGAGGAAGTAGCGAGCTCCGTCGATGGAGCTCTCAAGCGGTCCACACACATCTGTGTGTACCACGGCCAGTTTTGCCGATGCACGCGTCCCCTTGGCGACAAACGGCTACCGAGTTGATTTACCAATGATGCATGGCTCACACATGGTCTCCTTGGTTCCATCAAGGCCGCTGATTTGGAGACCCCACACCACTTCCCTGTTAGCCATCTCTTTCATTGTTGATGGAGAAATGTGGCAGAGTCGGCGGTGCCATAGGTCCAAATCTCCTCCATCCTTCGTTGAAAGGTTGGCGGTGTTGGACCCCACCCGGCTGCTGAGGATCTTCGCGCGTAGCAAGTACAAGTCCTCCTCCCTCTTGGCACGCTCAATCACCTCTCCTTTGCCCTCTTTGCGGATGATGGCCTCCTTCTTTGTGAAGAGCACCTCATGTCCCTTGTCGGTAAGGCGGCTGACGGAGAGCAGGTTTGCCCAAACGTTAGGCATATGCAGCACATCGTAGATTGTGCTCGTGACAGGTTTTCCATCCACAATTGACTCAATGTGGACGTTACCCTCACTGGCGGCCACCTCTGTTTTTCCATTGGCCACCGTCATGCGTCTCTCCGAGGCGCCGTAGGTGACAAATGCCGCCCTGTTGCATTGCGTGTGGCGGCCTGATCCGGAGTTGATGACGGGAATTCCCGGATCCTTCAAGTTGGTGGAGTTGTACGCCATAAGGGCGTGCTCATCTTTCTTCCCGTCTCGCTACGACCGATCTGTTTTCTTCTTGGGACAGTTGCGTGGGTAGTGGCCCTCTTTGTCGCAGTTGAAGCACTCTCCCTTCTTGTCACCCTTCTTGGTGCCCTGTTTGGCACCCTTCCACTTGTCGCCTCGGCCTCCACTTTGAGGATGAGCCGTGTAAGCTGAACTTGATGCCGCTGCACTCTCTCGACCGCCACGTTGCATCCACTCATTGCGTACGTACTCAGCAACCTTGGGGTACTTCAGCTCGTCGGAAGGCCAGCCACCAAGGACTGTGATCATGGGACTCCAACTGTCTGGCAAGGCCAGAAGGAGGATCATAGCTTGCAACTGAGAGTCGACCTCCCAACCCGTGGCCATGCACTCCGCTGCAAGGGACTCAATCTGCTGCATGATCTCCATGATGTTGTCGCCTTCATTAGCTCGGAGGGTGACGAGCCGTTTGAAGATGAAGAGCTGGTTGGCAAGATTGCTTGACTGGTAGATGGAGCAGAGTTTTGACCATGCGTCCGCGGCCAGGGTGCATCCTTGGATGTGCCCAAGTTGTGGTGGGCATAACACGGACACAAGGAGCACCAACGCCTTTTTGTTGCGCTTCTTGTATGCCTCCTTCACCTCAGCCGTTGCAGTCTCTGGCGGAGCAATCTCATCACCTTTTACAAGCTCAAGCTGTCCCTTATTGTCGAGGAAGACCTCAAACTGCCACCTCCACAAGGCGAATCCTCTCTCATCAAACTTAAGGACAGCGCGGCTGCTCTCTTGCTCGCTGGTTGCCATGTCTTGCTGTTGGAAGCGTGAAATCAAGCTGGCTTTTAACCCCTTAGAGACGTGGGCCCATAACCCTTTGTTGGCCTGAGGGTGAGTGTACACCCTGTAGGGTCCCTAGCAGTGGCTGGTGCACACCACCAACTGTTTTTGGAGAGACTGAAACTATGGAGGCAACTGGTTCCAAGGATGGCAAAATCTGGTCAGAGAGTGAGGCAATAGTTTTGGCCTCAATTGATTGGGAATGAACTCTTGATCAAGGAACACAAGCAGTGGAATTTTATAGCCACTGATGTAAGCTTTCCAGAACACCAAAGCATACCAGATTTGGAGCTTCCTAGCAGATTATATGGCTTCTAGAGTGCTCCTTGATAGGCTGTCCTTTTCCCACCTAGGAAGGCATCCCTTCCCTCCTCTAGAAGCTTCTGCCCCTTCCTAGATTCCTCAGCTTGCTTCTAGTAGGAGGGAAGGTGTCCAGAAGACCAAGACACCTCTAGATGCCTTGTAGGACAAGTCACCCCTTCTAGAAGGTGTGTCACCTTCCTGGACCCTCACCTGGCCTTCGACAAACTTAAAGAGGAACTCTAGAGGTTGAGCTAGCTTCCTGGCATCTGTTTTCCACCTCCCTTGAGGCAGGGCATAACTATATCTTGTGGGACTTGAACCCGGGCCCCTGCCTCTAGAGGTGGACACCATTAACCACTAAGCCAATAAGGCTTGTCTTTTTGGTGTTCCTTTTTGGAGTCACTCTTGCCATGGTGAGGAGCATCATTCCAACAAGGTGATCAAGTACAAGTGGGTCTTCAAGAAGAAGCGGGGAGCGGATGGTAACCTGGAAAAGTACAAGGCGAGGCTGGTCACCAAGGGCTACTTGCAGCAGGAGGGCATCGACTACATAGAAACTTTTGCCAGTGTTACAAAGTTTGCCTCTGTGCGCAAGCTCCTCTCTTATGCAGCAGCTGAGGACTTCGAGGTTCACCAAATGGATGTCAAGACGGCATTCTTGAATGGTGACTTGGAGGAGGAGATTTACATGGAGCAGCCGGAGGGGTTTTTCATGGATGGCCAGGAGCACCTGGTTTGCAAGCAGCAGAAGTCGCTGTACGGCCTCAAGCAAGCGTCGCGTGCTTGGAACCAGAAGTTGGAAGCGGCGTTGCAGTGCATGGGGTTTGAGCGCTGCGTGTGTGACTACAACATGTGTCGCTGGCATTATGAGCATGAGATCCTCATCATCGTTGTCTATGTGGATAACATGCTCCTCCTTTCCAACAGCATGTCTGCACTACGGAAGTTCAAGAGGCCATGCAGGAGCACTTCCAGCTGTCTGATCTCGGGGAGGCGTCATACTTCCTCGGTATCGATATCACGCGTGACCGCAAATCACGCTCTCTCTCGCTGCAGCAGAGCCGCTACATCAAGGATGTCTTGGAGCGGTTCGGCATGGCAGAGGTCAAACCCATCGGCACGCAGCTGGAGATGCGGCAGTACCTCGTGAGCTTCAGTGGAGAAGCAGATGCAACCGAGCGAGAGAAGTACCAGAGCACCGTCGGCAGTCTCATGTACCTGATGGTGGCAACCAGGCCGGACCTCGCACAGGCTGTGAGCGTTGTAAGCCAGCATATGGCTAATCCCAGACCGGAGCACCAAAAGATGGTGGCGGATCTTCTGCTACCTTGCTCAAACCATCAACGTTGGCATCACCTACAACGGCAACAACAATAGCATCATCAGCTACATAGATGCAGATTGGGCTTCAAATCCTGAGACCCGCAAGTCCATCTCTGGACATGTATTTCTCATGAATGGAGGTGCCATCAGCTGGTGCAGCAAGCGACAGGTGGTCGTGGCCACCTCGAGTACAGAAGCTGAGTACGTCTCTCTGAGCTTTGGAGCCAAGGAAGAAGTTTGGCTCCAGCGTCTCATGGCGGAGATGAGTGGGAGTGTAGCAATCCCAGTTCCTGTGCGCGTCGACAACCAGAGTGCAATCACACACGCCAAGAATCCTGAGCACCATGCACGCACTAAGCACATTGACATCGCATATCATTTCATCGGGTACATGGTGCAGGAGGGTGCTATCAAGCTGGAGTTTACTCCAACCAGCAAGCAGGTTGCTAATTTATGCACCAAGCCAGTGCCCCGTGAGAAGCTGCAGTTCTGCATGAAGGCATGTGGACTTAGCCCACTCTGATTGCGGCAAAGTGGGAGATTGTTGGGAAACAAGCCATCCGGCTCTGTTTCAGGTCCACAAGAGCAAGTTCCAGGAATGTACCAGATGCCTGCTCCGATCGTCAATCCGACTTCACCATTGGAAAGATCAGGTGGCAAAATGTCTTCGATCCAAGTTTGAGGCCAATCCAACGGTCGGATTGGGAGATATGAATTTTCGAAGTTTTGGGGGTCATGGACCGCCGATGTCTGGGTGGCCATGGGTGATGGCTCCATGCCTTAGCCTGAGAAAAGAAAAAGGCAAGAGGTCCACGGTCAAGACCTGATGGGAGAAATATCCAAAAAGGTCCTTGGTCTTATGATTGCCTTGTCAGAGTGTGTTGACTAGGATAAAGGTACCTCTCCTTGCTTTTTAGGTGAGGTGAGATCCTTGTGTGCTAGCCATGGACACATGGCGATTCTCTATGGGTTTGTGGGTTATGTGACCACTATGAGTGTGCCATCAGAGCATTCTCTATCTCTCTAGGTCGTGTGTGAGTGGTCAGCTTGATTGCTAGGTTGATTTCCCACCTTGTGTGAGATTATCGACTCTAGAGTGTGAGCCTTAGCCTCCATGGCTAAGTGGTGTGGCTTGTGAGAGGACTGACTTGCCCAAGCTCTAGCTCCATATGTACACCATCATTTTGAGTGATTGAACAACCATTCTTCAGCACAAGTGATGTCCTTCCAATCACACATGCTCGCTGCTCCAAGGCTCCCTCTCTCCTCGAGTTCCAACAAAAAATGGGTTGGGACCACTAGTTATCAACTAGCAAGTACAAAGTCCTTCAACAAGCAGTAGCACAGTGTGGCTAACGTACACAGTTACCAACCAAAGGATGCATACGTCACTGACTATGACCAAAGAAGTCCACTATGTGTGGTCAACATTGATAACTCATAACACGAGTCACAAATAGTCAGAGGGAGAGACAATGGTTTGGGACCCTATGTATCCACTAGAAATAACAAAGAACTTCAATGTGTAGTGGCACGGTGTGGCGAATATGCACACAAAACAACCAAACTAGGCACATGTCACTGACCATCACCAAAGAATTTCAATATGGGTGGTCAACGTTCACCAACCATAACACGAGTCACAAACGGTCAGAGTGGGAAACAATGGTCTGGGTATTTCAGTTCTCAACTAGCAAGAAAAACGACCTTGTATCAGTAGTAGCACGGTGTAGCTACCATGCACAATCACCGACCAAAGTAGGCATATATACTTCCTTTGACTAAAGAAATCCGCTGTGTGTGGTCAACGTTGACAAATCATATTACGAGTCAAAACGGTCGGAGGGGAAAACAATGGGTTGGGAACACCAGGTATCAATTAAAAAGCACAAGGACCTTCAATAAGTTGTGGCACGGCGTGGATACCATGCACGATGAACAACCAAAGTAGTCACATGTCACTCACAAGGATCAAAGAATGTCACCATGTGTGGTAAACTTGGACAACACATACCACGGGTCACAAATGGTCTGAGTGGAAGATAGTGGTTTCTGAATACTAGTTATCGACTAGCAAGTACAAATATCTTCAATGTGTAGTGGCACCGTGTGGCTTTAGTACACGTTGACAAACCAAAGTATGCATATGTCACTAACCATGACCAAAGCATTTCAATTCATGTAGTCAAGGTTGACAACTCACAACACGAGTCACACATAGTCACAGGGGGTAACAATGGATTGGGAAGACTAGCTATCAACTAGAAAGCACAAAGACCTTCAATACATAGTGACACGCGGTGGTAACCATGTACATTGACAAAGCAAAGTAGGCATATATCACTAACCATGACCAAACGAATTTCACAGTGTGTGGTCAATGTTGAAAACTCATAACACGAGTCACAAATGGTCAGAGGGGGAAACAATTGGTTGGGAACACTGGTTATCAACTAGCAAGTACAAAGACCTTCAACAAGCAGTGGCATGGTGTGGCTAGTATGCACTGTGCCCAAGCAAAGGATGCATACGTCATACGAAAAGGTCCACTATGTGTGGTCAGCATTGACAACTCACAACACGAGTCACATGTAGTAAGAGGGAGAGACAATGGTTTTGGAACCCTATGTACTGACCAGAATGGACAAAGAACTTCAATACGCAGTGGCAAGGCGTGGCTAATATGCACATCAAACAACCAAAGTAGGCATATGTCACTGACCATGACTAAATAATTTCAATATGGGTGGTCAACGTTCACCAACCATAACACGAGTCACAAACGGTCAGAGGGGGAAACAATGGGATGGGAATGTCAGTTGTCAAATAGCAAGTAAAACGACCTTCCATGAGTAGTAGCATGGTGTGGCTACCATGCACAATGACCGACCAAATCAGGCATATGTACTGCCCTTTACCAAAGATATCCGCTGAGTGTGGTCAACGTTGACAACTCATAATACGAGTCACAAATGGTCAGGGGGGAGAACAATGGGTTGAGAACACCACAAATCCACTAAAAAGCACAAGGACATTCAATAAGTCGTGGAACGGTGTGGATACCATGCACGATGACCAACGAAAGTAGGCACATGTCACTGACCATGACCGAAAAAAGTCACCATGTGTGCTAAACTTTGACAACTCATAACACGAGTTACATATGGTCAGAGTGGAAGATAATGGCTTCTCAAGACAAGTTTTGGACTAGTAAATACCAATACCTTCAATCTGTAGTGGCACAGTGTGGCTAAAGTACAAAGTGACTAACCACATTATGCATATGTCAGTGACCATGAACAAATAACTTCACTTCATTTGGTCTGTGTTGACAACTCACAACACGAGTCAGAGATAGTGAGAGGTGGTAATAATGGGTTGGGAAGACTAGTTATGAACTAGAAAGCACAAATACCTTCAATACATAGTGACACGGCATGGTAACCATGTACAGTGACAAACCAAAGTAGGTATATGTCACTAACCATGACCAAAAAAACTTCACAATGTGTGGTCAAGAGTAAAGACTCATAACACGAGTGACAAATGGTCAGAGGGGGAAGCAATGGATTAGGAACACTAGTTATCAACTAACAAGTACAAAGGTCTTCAACAAGCAGTGACACGGTGTGGATAGTGTACACAGTGACCAACCAAAGGATGTATCTGTCACTGAATGTGACCAAAGAAGTCCACTATATGTGGTCAACATTGAAAACTCATAACACGAGTCATGAATGGTCAGAGGGAGAGACAATAGTTTGGGAACCCCATGTACCGACTAGTAAGAACAAAGAACTTCAATACGGAGTGGTACGGTGTGGCTAATATGCACAGCAAACAACCAAACTAGGCATATGTCACTTACCATGGCCAAATACATTCAATATGGGTGGTCAACGTTCACCAACCATAACACGAGTCACAGATGGTCAAAGGGGAAACAATTGTATGGGAATATTAGTTCTCAACTAGCAAGTAAATCGACCTTCAATCATTAGTAACAGCGTGTGACTACCATGGACAATGACCGACCAAAGTGGGCATATGTAATGCCTTTGACCAAAGGAATCCCTTGTGTGTGGTCAACGTTGACAACTCATAATACGAGTCACAAATGGTCACAGGGGAAAACAATGGGTTGGGAAAACCAGGTATCCACTAAAAAGCATGATGACCTTCAATAAGTTGTGGCACGGTGTGGATACCATGCACAATGACCAACCAAAGTAGGCACATGTCACTGACCATGACCAAAGAAAGTCACCATGTGTGATAAACTTTGACAACTCATAAAACAAGTCACAAATGGTCAGAGCGGAAGGTAGTGGTTTCTGAATACAAGTTATGGACTAGCAAATATAGATACCTTCAATCTCTAGTGGCACAGTGTGGCAATACTGCACAGTGACTAACCAAAGTATGCATATGTCAGTGACCATGACCAAACAATTTCATTTCATGTGGTCAATGTTGACAACTCACAACACAAGTTACACATAGCCAGATGGTATAACAATGGTTTGGGAAGATTAGCTATCAACTAGAAAGCACAAAGACGTTCCATACGTAGTGACACAGTGTGGTAACCATGTACTGTGACAAAGCAAAGTATGCATATGTCACTAACCATGACCAAAAGAATTTCATAGTATGTGGTCAACGTTGCAAACTCATAAAACGAGTCACAAATGATCAGAGGGGGAAACAATGGGCTGGGAACACTAGTTATCAACTAGCAAGTACAGAGTCCTTCAACAAGCAGTGGCACGGTGTGGCTAGCGTGCAGAGTGACCAACCAAAGGATGCATACGTCACTGGCTATGGCCGAAGAAGTCCACAATGTGTGGTAAGCATTGAAAACTCACAACAGGAGTCACAAATACTGAAAGGGAGAGACAATGGTTTGTGACCCTATGTATCGACCAGAAAGGACAAAGAACTTCAATACGTAGTGGCACGGTGGGGCGAAGATGCACATCAAACAATCAAACTAGGCATATGTCACTGACCATGACCAAATCATTTTAATATGGGTGGTCAACGTTTACCAACCATAACACGAGTCACAAACAGTCAAGGGGGGAAACAATGGTATGGGAATATCAGTTCTCAACTAGCAAGTAAAACGACCTTCAATCAGTAGTAGCATGGTGTGGCCACCATGCACAATGATCAACCAAAGTAGGTATATGTACTGCCTGTCGAAAAATTGCCCCTCCGCATGCCCAAGTGCAACGCCGGGAGGCGCTGACGAGCCGCCAGAAAATGGAAAGTCCGCTTTGGCAGATCTGGCAACTCGACATTTGCTCGGATCCTAAATTTGAGGATTGCCCCTGAAAGTTGACGAGTTGTTGAATCCGGTGGAAGTTGTTTCGCCGGAATCCGACATGTATCAAGGGAGATATGGCTTTCCAAAGTTGGGGTATGTGGAGCGGCTCTGGGAGCCGGCTGCGACTCCTGCAGGTCCGCTGACAGGTTTCGAACCTCGTCACACCCCATCACCAAACACGACCCAAAAGTGGGTAGGGTGCGTGGAAACAGTGCACAGGACCCCCAATCCATGTGCAATGGGACATGCCCCTTGAGAAAGGCGCTTCGCACGTGAATGAAGGCGCCACGGCGAGTGGCGGCGTCAGGCTTCTGTGGTGGGTGAGAGGTGCGTTTTGGCAAGCATAACTTGGGCTACACTTCGCTGAATCGCGCGCAGTTTGGTGTGTTGGAAAGCTCATGACTAGCCCTATCAATGTTGTGATAATGTCTATGTTCAAAAAATAATGCAATACGATGTTATTTCCTTCGCAAACTGACTGTCTCTAAACTCCTGCTCACATAGCGTGAGGCAACCAGAAAGCTCACGCTCAGTCTCAGATTCGCCCAAAACAGTAGACGTGAACCAATAGAGGCAATCAGACAAACGTCGGGACCACACCACGCGGATCTCATCCTGACACTCCCTTTGACCAAAGAAATCCGCTTTGTGTGGTCAACGTTGACAACTCATAACATGAGTCACAGATGGTCAGAGGGGAAAACAATGGGTTCGAAACACCAGGTATCAACTAAAAAGCACAAGGACCTTCAATAAGATGTGGCACTGTGTGGATACCATGCATGATGACCAACCAAAGTAGGCACATGTCACTGACCATGACCAAAGAAAGTCACCATGTGTGGTAAACGTTGACAACTCATAACATGAGTCACAAATGGTCAGAGTGGAAGGTAATGGTTTCTGAAAGCAAGTCATGGACTAGCAAGTACGAATACCTTCAATCTCTAGTGGCACAGTGTGGCTACACTGCACAATGACTAACCAAAGTATGCATATGTCAGTGACCATGACCAAACAATTTCACTTCATGTGGTCAATGTTGACAACTCACAACACGAGTCACAGATAGTCAGATTGTGTAACAATGGTTTGGGAATACTAGCTATCAACTAGAAAGCACAAAGACATTCAATACGTAGTGACACGGCGTGGTCACCATGTACTGTGACAAAGCAAAGAAGGCATATGCCACTAACCATGACCAAAAGAATTTCATAGTGTGGTCAACGTTGCAAACTCATAACACGAGTCACAAATGACGAGAGGGGGAAACAATGGGTTGGGAACACTAGTTATCAACTAGCAAGTACAAAGTCCTTCAACAAGCAGTGGCATGGTGTGGCTAGCATGCACAGTGATCAACCAAACAATGCATACGTCACTGGCTATGGCCGAAGAATTCCACTATGTCTGGTAAGCATTGAAAGCTCACAACACGAGTCACAGATACTCAAAGAGAGAGACAATGGTTTGTGACCATATGCATTGACTAGAAAGGACAAATAACTTCAATACGTAACGGCACGGTGTGGCGGATATGCACATCAAACAACCAAACTAGGTATATGTCACTTACCATGACCAAATCATTTTAAAATGGGTGGTCAACGTTCACCAACCATAACACGAGTCACTAACGGTCAGAGGGGGAAAACAATGGTATGGGAATATCAGTTCTCAACTAGCAAGTAAAACAACCTTCAATCAGTAGTAGCAGGGTGTGGCTACCATGCACAATGACCGACCAAAGTAGGCATATGGACTGCCTGTTGAAAAATTGCCCCTCCGCATGCCCAAGTGCGGCGCCGGGAGGCGCTGACGAGCCGCCAGAAAATGGAAACTCCGCTCTGGCAGATCTGGCGACACGACATTTTCTCGGATCCTAAAACTGAGGATTGCCCTTGAAAGTTGACGAGTTGCTGAATCCGTTGGAAGTTGTTTCGCCAGAATCGGAGAAGTATCAAGGGAGATATGGCTTTCCAAAATTGGGGTATGCGCAGCGGCTCTGGGAGCCGGCTGCGACTCCTGCAGGTCCGCGGACAGGTTTTGAACCTCGTCACACCTCATCACCAAACACGACCCAAAAGCGGGTAGGGTGCGTGGAAACAGTACAGCGGACCCCCACTCCATGTGCAATGGGACATGTGCCTTGGGAAAGGCGCTTCGCACGTGAATGAAGGCGCCACGGCGAGTGGGAGCGTCAGGCTTCTGTGGTGGGTGAGACCTGCGCTTAAGCAAGCATAACTTGAGCTAAGCTTGGCCGAATTGTGTGCAGTTTGGTGCGTTGGAAAGCTCATCACTAGCCCTATAGATGTTGTGATCATGTCTATGTTCAAAAACTAACACAAAATGACGTTATTTCCTTCGCAAACGGACTGTCTCTAAATTCCTGCTCACATAGCGTGAGCCGACCAAAAAGCTCACGCTCAGTCTCGGATTCGCCCAAAACAGCAGACGTGGACCACTAGAGGCCATCAGACAAACCTCAGGACCGCACCACGTGGATTGCATCCTGACAAAGGGTTATGGACCCACAAGTCTGATAGCCTCCATCGTTCACGTCTTCCACAGTGCACGGGATCGTCATCTTGGACGTCACCGTGAAGTTCTGAGAACTTGTCGGAGTAGCAGCTGCGCACATGGCGCAGAAGGAGACGCAGCCCATTCAGAAGTATGCGGACTGCCCGGGCCTCCGGCTATGGAGGTGGCTGTTTGAGCTGCACCTCTCGCATAAGGGGCTGCTGGATGTCATGTTGGGAAAGGAGGTGCTCATAGAGGCGACTGCTACGGACGCGGAGAAGCAGGCCTTCGAAAAGAAGAACACGAAGGCGCTCATGCTCCTGGTGTCCAGGCCAGCCGAGTCGCAGTTGGACTACTTCCAAGGCTGCAAGCTGGCAGCCGAAGCTTGGGAAAAGCTCTGTGCCATCCACCAATCTAAGTCGCTCGGAAACAAAATCTTCGCGATGAAGCGACTCCTCACGGTGAGAATCGAGGAGGGAGATGATGTCATCTCCCCCATGCAGCACGTGGAGTCACTCGCCTTGCAATGCAATGACGTGGGGTGGAAGATCGACACGTAGCTGCAAGCGATGGCCCTCCTCATGGCCCTACCCGACAGTTGGGGTCCACTCATCACCTTCCTTGGAGGATGGTCGGAGGACAAGATCACCTATGGCGCGGTCGCAGAGTACATCCGCAATGAGGCACAACATCGAAGCTGCTGAGAGTCCTCGTCTTCCTCATCGGCCCTTGTCACCAAAACGCGCGATGGCGGAAGTGGGAGCCAAGGAAGTGGCGGAAAAGGCAGCGACAAGAAGGTCGCCAAGAAAGGTGCGTGCCGCAAGTGCGGCAAGGAGGACCATTGGGTCCGTGAGTGCCCGGAGGAGGCAAAGACCGGCGGCAAAAAAAGAAAGGGCGGGTCGTTCCTCAATGGCAACAAGAGCCACTTCCTCAAGAAGGCCAATAGGCGGTGCCTGGATTCCGGGGCCGAGGAGCACACCCAAGTCGAGAAGGTAGGGTTCGTCACCTACAAGAAGTCCTCCAAGTCAATGTTGGTCGCGAATGACAAAGTCGAGCCGGCGGCCGGCCAAGGCAACGTGGAGGTGGAAGTCGTGGTGGGCGCTAAGAAGGAGCTGTGGACAATTCGTGATGTACAGCAAGTCCCCGGCCCGGCTAACATTTTGAGTGTCAGCCGCTTGGCGGACAAGGGGTATGAGGTGCTCTTCCGAAGGAAAGGCGCAGTGGTACGCATCGACGGCGACGGCGAGGTCGTGCTGGAGGCAAAGCACGAGGGCGGTCTCTACATCGTGGAGACCAAGGTGGTCCCTGCGGCATCCGACGCAGCAGATTTGCAGGAGCGCATCGTCAACATGGCCAAGGGAGGAAGCGCTGATCTGGAGCTCTGGCACCAATGGTTGGGGCATTTGGCGCCCGCAATCGTTAAGGAGATGGCGAAGCGCGACATGGTGCGCGGCCTCGTCATCGACGGTGCAGACGCGGCAGCAGATGCAGCAGCACACAAAAAGTGCGAGCCTTGCATTTTGGACAAGGCATGGCGCAAGCCATTCAACGAGAATGCGGCTCGCGCAAAGGACCTGCTAGAGGTCGTGCACAGCAATGTGTGCGGACCGTTCAAAACGCCGTCAAACGGCGGCTTCAGATACTTCGTCACCTTCATTGAAAAATGCAGTAGGAAGCTCTACGTATACTTCATCAAATGGAGAGGCGAGGTCCTGGACCGGCTGAAGGAGTACGTCGCAACGGTGGAGAGGTAGACTGGCCGGAAGGTCAGAGCGCTACGCAGCAACATTGGTGGAGAGTACGTGGGCTGCAGAGGGTAAATGAGGTAGCAGGGAATCAAGTGGGAACCCACTACGCCGTACTCGCCACAGTCCAACGGAGTGGCGGAGCGGACAAACCAGACGCTGCTCAACATGGTGCGGACCATGCTTGTGGATTCAGTGTTGCCGCGAGGTTTCTGGGTGGAGGCTGTGCGTACACCAAGCAACACCATCAACCTCACCCCAACAGCGGTGCTGAAGGGTAAGGGCGGGTGGAAGACGCTACAGGAGGTTTGGAGCGGGCGCAAGCCAAACGTGGCGCACCTGAAGGTGTTCGGGTACAAGGCGGACACAATGGTGCAGGCGGCGCAACGACGCGACAGCAAGGTAGAACCCCGGGTGAAGCCGAGCTTGTTCCTCGGCTACGAGAATGCACAAAAGGCGTATCGGCTCTGGGACCCGCGCACGCAAGAGATCATCCGCTGCCGTGATGTCGAGTTTGATGAGCAGCAGAGCTTTGGCAACAATGACATAAGCGTCGAGAACACTCCAAAACAGGGGGAGTGGTTCCAACTCCTTGACTACGAGGAGGAGCCGGCGGATGCGGACGTCGATGATGCGGCGTTGAAGCTCGGCGGTGCAGCAGGTGCAGCAGCCAACGCGGAGGAATCCAACGATGATGCAGCTGGGCTGGAGATCCGACGGAATGATCCGTCGAAGGAGGTACCGCGGGTGCCAAAGCCCACACTCCTGGCGGAGTTCGCGTCGGGCGTCCAAGAGAAATCCTCAAGATGCGCCGCTCATCCGGTTGAGGGTTCATCGGTACGGGAAGAATCCTCGCGAAGCTGTCCGGTCAATGATTCACCGGAGCGGGTTGAGTCGGAAGGATTGCAGCAGAGCGACGAGATGTTGCCAAGACTGCCGCGTCGCAGCGGGAGGCAGCGGAGAGCGGGGAAGCATTCTGACACAGGCACCGGTCAATGGATTGGTATGACTTGGTGCATGCTGGCTGCATCAACGGAGCCGACGACCGTGTACGAGGCATTTGCGTGGCCCGAGGGAAAGCAGTGGGACGCTGCCATCAAGTCGGAGTTGGCGTCCATTGTAGAACACAACACGTGGCAACTGGTTGACAGGCCGGAAGACGCCAATGTCATCAACTCCAAGTGGGTCTTCGAGACCAAGTTCACAAAGGAAGGTGTGGTTGACAAGTACAAGGCGCGGCTCGTGGCGACGGTGTACGCATTCCGTAAGGGCACGCACTACGATGAGACGTTCGCCCCCGTCGCCAAGTTCACAAGCATCCGGGCGATCCTTGTGGTGGCAGCCGCGAAGGACATGGAGCTCCACCAAATGGGCTTAAAGACGACCTTCCTCAATGGCATCATCAACAAGGAAATCTACATGGAGGTACCGGAGGGGGTGGAGGCGCCGGAGGGCAAGGTGTGCAAGCTGCGAAAGTCCTTGTACGGGCTAAAACAATCGCCCCGATGCTGGTACCAACAGATGGACAGCTTCATGGGACAACTCGGCTTCAAGCGCTGTGAGACGGATCACAGTGTGTACATGCAGTGCAGCAAGAAGCTCCATCAGATTGTCGCACTCTATGTGTACGATCTCATATTGTGCTCCTCAGACCTGCCGAGCCTACATCAGCTGAACGAGCAGATAAGCAGCAGGTTCCAGGTATTGGACATGGGGGAGCTGGAGTTCTACCTCGGGGTGAGCATTACGCGGAACCAAAGGGTGTGCACGCTTGAGCTGGGGCAGGCCAAATACGTGGCCGAGGTGCTGAAGCGTTACGACATGGAGGACTGCAAACAATTGTGTAATCTTGTCTCCACAACCTATGAACTGAGTGGGGCAATGGCACCGCAAACAAAAGAAGAGCGGGAGGATATGGCAGGGGTGCCTTACCAATCGACGGTGAGCAGCCTCATGTACGCCATGGTGGCGACTCGACCGGACCTGGCCTACGCGGAGGGCCAAGTGAGCAGGTAAGTGGCCGACCCAAGGCCACTACACTGGCATGCGGTCAAGCGCATCCTCTGCTACCTACACGCGACGCGGCATGCGCGCCAGAGGTTCGAGGGCAAAGGGCGGGCGGACCCTTTGCGTCTGGTGTGCTACACAGATGCAGACTACGTTGGCGATGTAGACAAGTGGAAGTCCACATCCAGCTACGTGTTCTTCCTCGCTGGTGTAGCGGTCTCGTGGTGCATCACGAAGCAAGACTGTGTCCCAACCTCCACAGTGGAAGTTGAGTACATCGCGCTGGCCGAGGCGGTCAAGGAGGCAGTGTGGCTCCGCAGGTTGCTAGGGGAGCTGGGCGTGCGTCAGCTGGAGCCTACGGTGGTACACGAGGACAACACCGGCTCCATCTTATTGACCAACAACCCGACGCAGCACAAGAGGATGAAGCACATTGACGTGCGTTATCACTACGCACGGGACATGGCCGAGAAGGGGCAGGTGGTGCTGCAGTACTGCAGCACGCACAGCATGCTTGCGAATTACTTGACAAATGTGCAACCTGTTGACCGGCATGCGATGAGCGTGGCCGGACACGGGATGACCAGCTATGATGGACTGGAGGGTACAGCAGAAGATGAGTGAGAGCAAGCAGGAGCAGCGGGCATGGAACGTGCAAGGGGGAGAATGTTGAAAACTTGCCCCTCCGCATGCCCAAGTGCGGCGCCGGGAGGCGCTGACGAGCCGCCATAAAATGGAAACGCCGCTCCGGCAGATCTGGCGACTTCACATTTGCTCGGATCCTAAAATGGAGGACTGTCGCTGAAAGTTGACGAGTCGCTGAATCTGGTGGAAGTTGTTTCGCCGGAATCGGACAACTATCGAGAAAGATATGGCTTTCCAAAGTTGGGGTATACGCAGCGGCTCTGGGAGCCGGCTGTGACTCCTGCAGGTCCACGGACAAGTTTCGAACCTCGTCACACCACATCACCAAACACGACCTAACAGCGGGTAGAGTGCGTGGAAACAGTGCAAGGAACCCCCACACCATGTGCAATGGGACATGCGCCTCGGAAAAGGCGCTTTGCACGTGAATGAAGGCGCCACGGCGAGTGGCGGTGTCAGGCTTCTACGGTAGGGGAAACCTTCGCTTCGGCAAGCATAACTAGAGCTACGCTTGGCCGAATCGCACGCAGTTTGTTGTGTTGGAAAGCCCATGACTAGCCGTATCAATGTTATGATCATGTCTATGTTAAAAAACTAATGCAAAATGACGTTATTTCCTTCGCAAACTGACTGTCTCTAAATTCCTGCACACATAGCGTGAGGCGACCAGAAAGCTCACACTCAGTCTCGGATTCGCCCAAAACAGTAAACGTGAACCACTAGAGGCGATCAGATAAACGTCGAGACCGCACCACGCGGATCTCATCTTGACACTGCCTTTGACCAAAGAAATCTGCTTTGTGTGGTCAATGTTGAAAACTCATAATGCGAGTCACAGATGGTCAGAGGGGAAAACAATGGGTTCGGAACACCAGGTATAAACTAAAAAGCACAAGGACCTTCAATAAGATCTGGCACGGTGTGGATACCATGCACGATGACCAACCAAAGTAGGCACATGTCACTGACCATGACCAAAGAAAGTCACCACGTTTGGTAAACGTTGGCAACTCATAACATGAGTCACAAATGGTCTCAGTGGAATGTAATGGTTTCTGAAAACAAGTCATGGACTAGCAAGTATAAATACCTTCATTCTGTAGTGGCACCGTGTGGCTACACTGCACAGTGACTAACCAAAGTATGCATATGTCAGTGACCATGACCAAATAATTTTACTTCATGTGGTCAATGATGACAACTCACAACACGAGACACAGATAGTCAGATCGTGTAACAATTGTTTGGGAAGACTAGCTATCAACTAGAAAGCACAAAGACATTCAATACGTAGTGACACGGCATGGTAACCATGTACTGTGAAAAAGCAAAGTACGCATATGTCACTACCCATGACCAAAAGAATTTCAAAGTGTGTGGTCAACGTTGGAAAATCATAACACGAGACACAAATGGTCAGAGGGGGAAACAACGGGTTGGGAACACTAGTTATCACCTAGCAAGTACAAAGTCCTTCAACAAGCAGTGGCATGGTGTGGCTGGCGTGTACATTGACCAACCAGAGGATGCATACGTCACTGGTTATGTCTGAAGAAGTCCACTATGTGTGGTCAGCATTGAAAACTCACAACACGAGTCACAGATGGTCAGAGGGAGAGACAATGGTTTGTGACCCTGTGTATCGACTAGAAAGGACAAAGAACTTCAATACATAGTGGCACGGTGTGGCGAATATGCAAATCAAACAGCCAAACTAGGCATATGTCACTGACCATGACCAAATGATTTTAACATGGGTGGTCAACGTTCACCAACCATAACATGAGTCACAAACGGTGAGAGGGGGAAACAATGGTATGGGAATATCAGTTTTCAAATAGCAAGTAAAACGACCTTCAATCAATAGTAGCACGATGTGGCTACCATGCACAATGACCAACCAAAGTAGGCATATGTACTGCCTTTGATCAAAGAAATCCGCTTTGTGTGGTCAGCGTTGACAACTCAGAATACGAGTCACACATGGTCAGAGGGGAAAACAATGGGTTCGGAACACCAGGTATCAACTAAAAAGCACAAGGACCTTCAATAAGCTGTGGAACGGTGTGGATACCATGCACGATGACCAACCAAAGTAGGCACATGTCACTGACCATGACCAAGGAAAATTACCATGTGTGGTAAACGTTGACAACTCATAACACGAGTCTCAAATGGTCTGAGTGGAAGATAATGGATTCTGAAGATAAGTTATGGACTATCAAGTACAAAAACCTTCAATCCGTGGTGGCAATGTGTGGCTACAGTGCACAGTGACTAACAAAAGTATGCATATGTCAATGACCATAACCAAATAGCTTCACTTCATGTGGTCAATGTTGACAACTCACAACACGACTCACAGATAGTCAGAGGTGGTAACAATGATTTGGGAAGACTAGCTTTGAAATAGAAAGCACAAAGACCTTCAATGCAAAGTGACACGCTATGATAACCATGTACAGTGTCAAACCAAAGTAGATACATGTCACTAACCATGACCAAACGAATTTCACAGTGTGTGGTCAACGTTAAAAACTCATAACACGAGTCACAAATGGTCAGAGGGGAACACAATGGATTGGGAACTGTAGTTATCACGTAGCAAGTACAAAGACCTCCAACAAGCAGTGGCACGGTGTGGCTAGCGTATACAGTGACCAACCAAAGGATGCATACGTCACTGATTATGACCAAAGAAGTCCACTATGTCTGGTCAACATTGAAAACTCATAACACGAGTCACAAATGGTCAAAGGGAGGGACAATGGTTGAGCAACCCCATGTATCGACTAGAATGGACAAAAAACTTCAATATGTAGTGGCACGGTGTGGCTAATATGCACAACAAACAACCAAACTAGGCATATGTCACTAACCATGACCAAGTAATTTCAATATGGGTGGTCAACGTTCACCAACCATAACACGAGTCACAAACCGTCAAGGGGGAAACAATGGTAAGGGAATATCAATTGTTAACTAGCAAGTAAAACGACCTTCAATCAGTAGTAGCAAGGTGTGACTACCACGCACAATGACGAACAAAAGTAGGCATATGTACTGCCTTTGACCAAAGAAATCCACTGTGTGTGGTCAATGTTGACAACTCATAAAACAAGTCACAAATGGTCAGAGGGGAAAACAATGGTTTGGGAACATCAGGTCTCAACTAAAAAGCACAAGGACCTTGAATACGTTGTGGCACGGTGTGGATACCATGCACGATGACCAACCAAAGTAGGCACATGTCACTGACCATGTCCAAAGAAAGTCACCATGTGTGGTAAACTTTGACAACTCATAACACGGGTCACAAATGCTCAAAGTGGAAGCTAATGGTTTCTGAATACAAGTTATGGACTAGCAAGTATAAATACCTTCAATCTCTAGTGGCACAATTTAGCAACACTGCACACTGACTAACCAAAATATGCATATGTCAGTGGCCATGACCAAATAATTTCACTACATGTGGTCAGTGTTGACAACTCACAACACGAGTCACAGATAGTCAGATGGGGTAACAATGGTTTGGGAAGACTAGANATAATGGTTTCTGAATACAAGTTATGGACTAGCAAGTATAAATACCTTCAATCTCTAGTGGCACAATTTAGCAACACTGCACACTGACTAACCAAAATATGCATATGTCAGTGGCCATGACCAAATAATTTCACTACATGTGGTCAGTGTTGACAACTCACAACACGAGTCACAGATAGTCAGATGGGGTAACAATGGTTTGGGAAGACTAGATTTCAACTAGAAAGCATAATGACATTCAATCCGTAGTGACACGGCGTAGTAACCATGTACTGTGACAAAGCAAAGTAGGCATATGTCACTAATCATGACCAAAAGAATTTCAAAGTGTGTGGTCAACGTTGCAAACTCATAACACGAGTCACAAATAGTCAGAGGGGGAAACAATGGGTTGGGAACACTAGTTAGCAACTATCAAGTACAAAGACCTTAAAAAAGTAGTCGCACAGTGTGGCTAGCGTGCACAGTGACCAACCAAAAGATGCACACATCATGGATTATGACCAAAGAAGTCCACTATGGGAGTTCAACATTGAAAGCTCATAACACGAGTCACAAATGGTCAGAGGGATAGACAATGGTTTAGGAACCCTTTGTATCAACTAGAAAGGACAGATAACTTCAATAGGTAGTGGCACGGTGTGGCTCCTATGCACACCAAAGAACCAAACTAGGCATGTGTCACTGACCATGACAAAGGAGTTTCAATATGGGTGGTCACCGTTCACAACCCATAACACAAGTCACAAACGGTGAGAGGGGAAAACATTGTCTCGGACCATTGTCAATAGTAGCACAGTGTGGTTATCATGCATAATGACCAACCAAAGTAGGCATATGTACTCCCTTTGACCAAAGAAGTTCGCTATGTGTGGTCAACGTTGATAACTCATAATACGAGTCACAAATGGTGAGAGGGGGAATAATGGTTTGGGAATACCAGGCATCAATTAGCAAACACAAGGACCTTCAATTAGAAGTGGCACGGTGTGGCTACCATGTTTAGTGACCAACCAATGTAGGCACATGTCACTGACCATGACCAAAGAATGTCACTATGTGTGTTCAACTTGGACAACTCATGATACAAGTCACAAATGGACAGAGGGGGGAAACAATGGTTTGTGAATACTAGTTATCCACTAGCAAGTATAAAGACCTTCAATAAGTAGTGGCATGGTGTGGCTACCATGCACAGTGACCAACCAAAGTATGCATATGTCACTGACCATGACCAAATACTTTCACTTCTTTTGGTCAACATTCACAACTAACAACAAGAGTCACAGATATTCAGAGGGGGAAACAGTGGTTTGGGAACACTAGCTATCAACTCGAAAGCACAAAGAACTTTAGTACATAGTGACATGGCGTGGCAACCATGTACAGTGACAACTCAAAGTAGGCATAACCCACCATGACCAAAGAATTTCACGGTGTGTGGTCAACGTTGAAAACTCATAACACGAGTCACAAATGGTCAGAGGGGGAAACAGTGGGTTGGGAACACTAGTAATCAACTAGCAAGTACAACGACCTTCAACAAGTAGTGGCAGAGTGTGGCTACCATGCACAATGACCGACCAAAGTAGGCATATGTACTACCTTTGACCAAAGAAATCCGCTGTGTGTGGTGAACGTTGACAACACATAATACGAGTCACAAATGGTCAGATGGGGAAACAATGGTTTCGGAATATTAGTTTTCAATAAGCAAGTACAATAACCTTGAATACGTAGTAGTACGGTGTGGCTACCATCTACAATGACCGACCAAAGTAGGCATATGTACTACCTTTGACCAAAGAAATAGGCTGTGTGTCGTGAACGTTGACAACTCATAACACAAGTCACAAATGGTCAGAGGGGGAAACAATGGTTTGGGAACACAAGGTATCAACTAGCAAGAACAGTTACCTTCAATATGTAGTGGCACGGTGTTGCTACCATGTACAATGACCGACCAAAGTAGCCATATGTCACTGACCATGACCAAAGAATGTCACTATGTGTGGTCAACTTTACCAAGTCTTAACACGAGTCACAAATGGTCACAGGGGGAAACATTTATTTGTGAATACTAGTTATGGACTAGCAAGTACGAAGACGTTAAATATGTAGTGGCACAATGTTGCTACTGTACACAATGACCAACCAAAGAATGCATGTGTCACTGACCACGACCAAGTAATTTCACTTCATGTGGTCAACGTTGACAACTCACAACAAGAGTCACAGATGGTCATAGGGGGTAACAATCGTTTGAGAACACTAGCTGTAAACTAGAAAGCACAAAGACCTTCAATACGCAGTGGCACAGTGCGGCAACCATGTATAATGACAAACCAAAGTAAGCATATGCCACTAACCATGACCAAAATAATTTCACAGTGTGTGATCAACGTTGAAAACTCATAACACGAGTTAGTAATGGCCAGAGGGAGAAACAATGGGTCGGGAACACTAGTTATCCACTAGCAAGTACAACGAACTTCACCAAGGAGTGGCACGGTGTGGCTAGCATGCACAGTGACCAACCAAAGGATGCATACGTCACTGACTATGACCAAAGAAGTCCAGTATGTGTGGTCAACATTGACAACTCATAACACGAGTTACAAATGGATAGAGGGATGGACAATGGTTTGGGAATACTATGTATCCGTAAAAAGGATAACAAACTTCAATACGTATTGGCACGGTGTGGCTACTATGCACAAGAAACAACCAAACTAGGCATATGTCACCGACCATGACCGAAGAATTTCAGTATGGGTGGTCAACGTTCACAACCCGTAACACGAGACACAAATGGTCAGAGGGAGAACTAATGGTTTTGGAATATTTGTTTTCAACTAGCAAGAATAACGACCTTCAATATGTAGTAGCACAGTGTGGCTACCATGCACAATGACCGACCAAAGTAGGCATAGGTATTGCCTTAAGTTAAAGAAATCCGCTGTGTGTGGTCAATGTTGACAACTCATAATACGAGTGACAAATGGTCAGAGGGGGAAACAATGGTTAGGGAACACCAGGTATCAACTAGCAAGCACAAGTACCTTCAATAAGTAGTGGCACGATGTAGCTACCATGTACAATGAGCAACCAAAGTAAGCATGTGTCATTGACCATGACCAAATAATGTCACTATGTGTGGTGAACTTTGACAGTTTATAACACGAGTCACAAATGGTCAGAGGGGGAAACAATGGTTTGTGAATACTAGTTGTTGACTACCAAGTACAAAGACATTCAATATGTAGGGGCACAGTGTGGCTACCATGCACAGTGACCAACCAAAGTATGCATATGTCACTGACCATGACCAAAGAATTTCACTTCATGTGGTCAATGTTGACAAATCACAACAAGAGAAACAGATAGTTAGAGGGGGGTAACAATGGTTTGGGAACACTAGCTATCAACTAGAAAGCACAAGGACCTTCAATGCGTAATGGCACAGCGTGGCAACCATGTACAGTGAGAAACCAAAGTGAGTATATGCCAATAGCCATGACCAAAAGAATTTCACAGTGTGTGGTCAACGTTGAAAACTCATATCACCAGTCACAAATGGTCAGAGGGGGATACAATCGGTTGGGAACACTAGTTATCAACTAGCAAGTACAAAGACCTTCAACAAGCAGTGGCACGGTGTGGCTAGCGCGGACACTGACCAATGAAAGGATGCATACGTCACTGACTATGACCAAAGAAGTCCACTATGTGTGGTCAACATTGACAACTCATAACACGAGTCACAAATGGTCAGAGGGAGAGACAATGGTTTGGGAACCCTGTGTATTGACTAGAAAGCTCAAAGAACGTTAATACGTAGTGGCACGGTGTGGCTTCTATGCACAGTGAACAACCAAACTAGGCATATGTCACTGACCATGACTAAACGATTTCTGTATGGGTGGTCAACGTTCATAGCCCATAACACGAGTCACAAATGGTCACCGGGGGAAACAATGGTTTTGGAATATTCATTTTCAATTTGCAACTACAACGACCTTCAATAAGTAGTAGCACGGTGTGGCTACCATGGACAATGATCGACCAAAGTTGCCATATGTATGTCAAAATCAAGCAACTCAGCCAAGGTGACGCCTCACCTTTGGTGAAGGAGGACAGGCTCTGACCCGGGCACTAGCCAGACGACATTTCTCTCTTTCCCCAGTCCCTAAGATATTCCAAGCTCTCAATAATAGGTTCAGCCTTTGGCAAGAACCACCTCGGTAACCGCGCTCGCTAGCCGTTGTCGGTGCACCCTCTAATCCAACAGACAGCGTACCGAGTGATCCCCTAATAAAGTGATAAACTTGTCACAAGCGCGTCCGGCTGGCGCACAAGAGGCCGTTAGCTATCTGTTTGATGCCTGGTTTGATGGATATATGGAGGATGTGCAGCCCCTCCCAGTTTAGCCTAAACAGTTCTATTCGTCCTGTTCCCTTTGGTTCCACGGCTTCGCTGCCATACTCTCTCTCTCTCTCTCTCTGCTCGCTCTTCCCATCTTTTGCTTATCACTCTCTCTCCTCGTATCCCTTCTCTTTGTCACCTTGGATCCTTGCTCAACAACACCGAATCACTTGCTCTGCTCTCCTCTCCTCCTGAATACCTTGGAGCCTCGTCGCCTCGTCTCTGTCAAGGCCCTCTGACCAACTCCTTGGACCTGCATGCACCTTTCTGCTTCTGTCACTTTGCTACCAAGTTCCTGCATGCTCCATTCATTGTACTTGCTTCTACTCCTGCCATCTTCGCTCATTGCATTCTTTTGACGTTGTATCAGAGCATCAGGTGACATCACCTGGTACCCCGTGACAGGATTATCGCTCTGCCGCCACCATTGCTTTGCTTCTTGGCTCTGCTCTCCTCCGTCGCTGCCACAGACCCTTTGCATCTCCCCGCTTCGACGCTAAGTGACATCAGCAGCCACTCTTGGAATCTTCCTTGCACAGAGGTAACAACTCGTCATCCAGAAGCTGTGCACCCAATCTGCATCCGTGGCCAACAATCGGTGACTCGCCGTGTACAACAGCCGCAAAGCAACTCCAGAGCCGCCCCCCACCGTCAACTTCCGAGAAGCTTCCTACCGATCGCAACCTGCTATCTCTCATCACCTCTGCCACCGCAAGTCCCTCCATCTTTCTCACCTCCTCTCAGCAACCGCCTCTACTGCATCAGCCTCAACCTCCTCAACTCCTCAGCATTCTTCCTTTCAAGCTGTATCCTTGTACCGCCTTCTCACGTTGTCAGTAGTAGGAGCGTAAGTCTCGCTGTCTGGACATCGGACACCACCAGTCTCCTTACTCCCATTGTGCGCCAACTGGGGAACAAGCCTTCACTCTCCTGACATCAGTGAACCAGTGTCCTTGCTCGCTGCATGACTTCTACCGTTGCAACCAACTTCCTCTCACTATCAGGACATTGGACATCGCCAGTCTTCCTACCCGTCGGTCTCGGGCCAACTGGGGAACAAGCCGTCACTCTCCTCGAAGCAGAGTACGTGGCCGCCTCACTCGCGCTCACCACCGCACCGCATCCTTTCTCGTCATCTTCCAACTGAAGCAATCTCCATCCTCTGCCTTCGTCACATCCTCCGCCATCTTCCATCTTCATCCGCGTTTGCCTCCTTCATCTTCGCATCATCTTCATCTTCATTCACTGCCTCTTGCTATAACTCAACCTCCTCTGCCTTCCTTCCGTCACCCGTCAGCATCCGCATCTTCCACACTGCCTCTGCCTCAATCGTCCTCATTATCAGCGTACGTGGTTTCGCCCTTGCGCCCACTCAGTCATCAGTCGCCTCCGCCATCTCCCGTTTTGCCTCCGCATCATCCGCTCCGCACAAGGACCCCCCTGTCGTATCGCCGTTTTTGCGACAATCTGCACCCACGCCAAAAACTTCCGCAGCACATGCGGCTTGCCCCTGCGCCCACATCATCAGCTTTCGCCTCCTCATCCGCCATCATTAGCATCTGTGGCTAGCAAAAGGACCTGCACGCGCTAGCTACCCGCTTCGAAGCAGCTTGCACCCACGCCGGAAGCAGATTTATCACGGCTCGTCGGGTCTGGCCTTCTCCCTGCCGTATTCTACTCCTCTACTTTGCAGTGCACCTGGTTCTGCCCCTGCGCCCACGCCGCAGCTTGGCACTCCTCAACCATCCTCGGCTGCTCATCACCTGCTCAGCACAAGGATCCGCACGGTCGCATCGCTCTCCTCGCAAAGTCTTGCGCCCACACCAAGACTTCCATAGTGCACGTGGTTTCGTCCCTGCACCAACTCGGCCATTCCGCCTTTCTCCCTCATCATCCGTCTTCATCGTTCACTCGGCACAAAAGACTTGCCCAGTCAAAAAGACATTCTGCAACGACGTGCACCCATCCCGCAACTGCCTCACCACTTGCAACTCGGCTCTGTTCCTCACCCGTCTTCTCAACAGCCTCATCCGCACCTCCTCCAACATTGCAGGAACTCGCAGAGCACTGAATCTCGGCCTGCCTCTCACAGGCCTCCTCATCATGACTGATGGAAAAGCTTGTCTTGTCAGATTACCTCCAAGACAAGAACAAACCATCTTCTTCAACTCTCTTGCTTGGAGCCTTGGACCACTCAACTACGACGTCTTCCCATAGAACTTCCTCATGTCACTGCCCATTCTACAGTTATACACGTCCAACAGAGCATGTACCAACAGCTTTCAGTGATCAAGAGACTTCGTCACCATGTATTCTCCTATGTACATCCGAGGAGAATATGTCGTTGCCGTCCTTCAACCTGCATCTAGAAGCTCAACTGCACCAAGTCAACAGATGGAGCAGTCCTTCAGACGGTCTCTGTGCCTCATTGCAGACACAGACTTTCATCCACACATCCACGCTCATCCTCAGAACATATACCAAATGTGGGTTGACCTTCTCCAAGCATGCCTATGTCCTCCGCCAGACCCAATCATACCACCTCTGCTGCTCTCAAGCAGCCCACATCTCAATGGTTTTGTGTACTATCTGTACTGCTCAAAGCCGTGCTGCGCTGGCCAATCCGGTATCAAAACTGAACAACTATTACACAAGCGAGCCCTCTCTCCCTGTCACATTGACGAAGTCACAGGGGGCGTCAGAATCAAGCGACTCCTTCAAGGTGACGCCTCACCTTCAATGAAGGAGGACAGGCTCTAGCCCGGGCACTAGCCAGACGACACTTCTCTCCTATCCTTGTCCTTCGGATATTTTGAGCTCTCAATAATAGGTTCAGCCTTTGGCAAGAACCACCTCGGTAACTGCGCTTGCTAGCCGTTGTCGGTGCACCCACTAACCCAGCGGACTGCATACCGAGTGATCACCTAGTAAAGTGATAAACTTGTCACAAGCGCATCCAGCTAGCGCACAAGAAGCCGTTAGCTATCCATTTGCTGCCTTGTTTGATGGATATATGGAGGACGTTCATTCCCTCCCAGTTTAACCCGAACAGTTATGTTCATTCTGTTCCCTTTGGTTTCGCGTCTTTGCCGCTGTGCTCTCGCTCTGCTTGCTCTTCCCGTCTTGCCCTCATCACTCTCTCTCCTTGCAGCCGTTTGCATCGTCACCTTGGATCCTTCGCTCAACCACACCACATCACTTGCTCTGCTCTCCTCTCCTCCTGACTACCTTGGATCCTTGTCGCCTTGTCTCTTTCAAGGCCCTCCGACCAACTCCTTGGACCTGCATGCACCGTTCTGCTTCCGTCACTTCGCTACCCAACTCCTGCATGATCCATTGCTTCTGCTTGTTTCTGCTCCTGCCATCCTCACTCGTTGCATTCTTCTGACAATGCATTGCCTTTGACCAAAGAAATCCGTTGTGTGTGGTCAACGTTGACAACTCATAATACAAGTCATAAATGGTCAGAGGGGGAAACAATGGTTTGGGAACACCAGGTATGAACTAGCAAGCACAAGGATCTTCAATAAGCAGTGGTACAGTGTGGCTACCATGTACAATGAGTAACCAAAGTAGGCATATGTCACTGACCATGACCAAAGAATGTCACTATGTGTCGTCAACTTTGACAACTGATAACAGGAGTCACAAATAGTCAGAGGGGGAGACAATGGTCTGTGAATGCTAATAGTCGACTAGCAAGTACAAAGACCTTCAATATGTAGTGGCACAGTGTGACTACCATGCAGAGTGACCAACCAAAGCATGCATGTCACTAACCATGACCAAAGAATTTCACTTCATGTGGTCAACGTGCACAACTCCCAACAAGAGATACAGATAGTCAAAGGGGGTAACAATGGTTTGGGTCCACTAGCCATCAACTATAAAGCACAAAGACCTTTAGTCCATAGTGACACGGCGTGGAAACCATGTACAGTGACAAACCAAAATACGCATATGTCACTAACCATGACCAAAAAAATTCGCAGTGTGTGGTCAATGTTGAAAACTCATAACACGAGTCACAAATGGTCAGAGGGGTAACCATGGGTTGGGAACACTAGTTATCAACTAGCAAGTACAAAAACCTTCAACGAGTAGTGGCACGGTGTGGCCAGCGTGCACAGTGACCAACCAAAGGATGCATACGTCACTGACTATGACCGAAGAAGCCCACTATGTGTGGTCAACATTGACAACTCATAACACGAGTCACAAATGGTGAGAGAGAGAGAAAATTGTTTGGGAACACTATGTATCGCCTAGAAAGGACAAAGAACTTCAATAAGTAGTGGCACGGTGTGGCTACTATACTCGCCGAAGAACTAAACTAGGCATATGTCACTGACCATGACCAAAGAATTTCAATATGGGTGGTCAACGTTCAGAACCCATAACACGAGTAACAAATTGTCAGCAAGGGAAACAATGGTCGTAGACTATTACATTTCAACTAGCAAGTACAATGACCTTCAATAAGTAGTAGCACGGTGTGGCTACCATGCTAAGTGACCGACCAAAGTAGGCATATGTACTGCCTTTGACCAAAGAAATATGCGGTGTGTGGTCAACGTTAAAAACTCATCGTACGAAACACAAATGGTCGAAGGTCGAAGGAATGGTTTGGGAACACCAGGTATCAAGTAGCAAGCACAAGGACCTTCCATAAGTAGTGGCATGGTGTTACTACCATGTACATTGGGCAACCAAACTAGGCATGTGTCACTGACCATGACCGAAGAATGTCACTATGTGTGGTCCAATTTGACAACTAACATGAGTCACAAATGGTCAGAGGGGGAAACAATGGTTTGTGAGTACTAGATATCGACTAGCAAGTACAAAGACCTTCAATATGCAGGGGCACAGTGTGGCTACCATGCACAATGACCAACCAAAGTATGCATATGTCACTGACCATGACCAAAGATGTTCACTTCATGTGGTCAACGTTGACAACTCACAACAAGAGTGACAGATAGTCAGAGGGGGAAAGAATGGTTTGGTAACACTAGCCATTAACTAGAAAACACAAAGACCTTCAATACGTAGTGGAACAGCGTGGCAACCATGTATAGTGACAGACCAAAGTAAGCATAGGCCACTAACCATGACCAAAACAATTTCACAGTGTGTGGTCAATGTTGAAAACTATGTAACACGAGTCACAAATGGTCAGAGGAGGAAACAATGGGTTGGGGACACTGGTTATCAACTAGCAAGTACAAAGACCTTCAACAAGTAGTGGCACGGTGTGGCTAGCGTGCACAGTGACCAACCAAAGGATGCAAACGTCACTGAATTTGACCAAAGAAGTCCTCAATGTGTGCTCAACATTGACAACTCATAACACGAGTTACAAGTGGTCAGAGGGAGGGACAACGGTTTAGAAACCATATGAATCAACTAGAAAGGACAAAGAAATCCAATACGTAGTGTCATGGTGTGGCTACTATGCACACCAAACAACCAAACTAGGGATATGTTACTGATTATGACCAAAGAAATTCAGTATGGGTAGTCAACGTTCATAATCCATAACACAAGTCAATAATGGTCAGTGGGGAAAACAATGGTTTTGGAATATTTGTTTTCAACTAGCAAGTACGACAAACTTCAATAAGTAGTAGCACGGTGTGCCTACCATGCAGAATGACTGACCAAAGTAGACATATGTATTGGCTTCGACCAAAGAAAGATGCTGTGTGTGGTCAACGTTGACAACTCATAATAAGAGTCACAAATGATCTGAGGGGGAAACAATGGTTTGGAAACACCATGTATCAACTAGCAAGCACAAGGACCTTCAAAACAAATTTGCATGGTGTGACTACCATGTAAGATGACCAACCAAAGTAGGCATATGTCAATGACCATGACCAAATAATGTCACTATGTGTGTTCAACTTTGACAACTCATACCACGAGTCCCAAATGGTCAGAGGGGAAAACAATGGTTTGTGAATACTAGTTATCAACTAGCAAGTACAAAGACCTTCAATATGTAGTGGCACGGTGTGGCTACCATTCAAAGTGACCAACCAAAGTATGCATATGTCACTGACCATGACCAAAGAATTTCACTTCATGTGGTCAACGTTGACAACTCATAACAAGAGTCACAGATAGTCAGAGGGGTTAATCATGGTTTGGGAACACTAGCTATCAACTAGAAAGCACAAAGACCTTTAATACGCAGTGACACGGCGTGGAAACAATGGACAGTGACAAACCAAAGTACGCATGTGCCATTAACCATGACCAAAAGAATTTCACATATGTGGTCAACGTTAAAAACTCATAACACGAGTCACAAATGGTTAGAGGGGGAAACAATGGGTTGGGGACACTAGTTATCAACTAGCACGTACTAATACCTTCAACAAGTAGTGGCACGGTGTGGCTAGCGTGCATAGTGTACAACCAAGAGTGCATACGTCACTGACTATGACCAAAGAAGTTGACTATGTGTGGTCTACATTGACAGCTCATAACACGAGTCACAAATGGTCAGAGGGAGAGGCAATGGTTTGGAAACCCTATGTATCAACTAGAAAGGCCAAATACCTACAATAAATAGTGGCACGGTGTGGCTACTATGCACACCAAACAAGCAAACTAGGCAAATGTCACTGACTATGACCAAAGAAGTTCAATATGGGTGGTCAATGTTCAAAACTCATAACACGAGTCACAAACAGTCAGAGGGGGAAACAATGGTCTCGGAACATTAGTTTTCAACTAGCAAGTACAACCACCTTCAATAAGTAGTAGCACGGGCTGGCTACCATGCACAATGACCGACCAACATAAGCACATGGACTGCCTTTGACCAACAAAATCGGCTGTGTGTGGTCAACGTTGAAAACTCATAATACGTGTCATAAATGGTCAGAAGGAGAATCAATGGTTTGGGAAAACCAGGTATAAACTAGCAAGCACAAGGATCTTCAATAAGTAGTGGCACGGTGTGGCTACCATGTACAATGACCAACCAACGTAGGCATGTGCCACTGACCATGACCAAAGAATGTCACTATATGTGGTCAACATTGACAGCTCATAACACGAGTCACAAATGGTCAGAGGGGGAAACAATGGTTTGTGAATAATAGTTATTGACTAGCAAGTACAAAGACCTTCAATATGTAGCGGCACAGTGTGGCTACCATGCACAGTGACCAACCAAAGTATGTATATGTCACTTTACATGACCACTAAAGTTTACTTCATGTGGTCAAAGTTGACAACTCACAACAAGAGTCAAAGATAGTCAGAGGGGGTAACAATGGTTTGGGAACACTAGATATCAACTAGAAAGCACAAAGACCTTTAATACATAATGCCACGGCGTGGCAACCATGTACAGTGACAAATCAAAGTAGCGATATGCCACTAACCATGACCAAAAGAAATTTACAGTGTGTGGTCAACGTTGAACACTCGTAACACGAGACACAAATGGTCAGAGGGGGAAACAATGGGTTGGGAACACTAGTTTTCAACTAGAAAGTACAAATAACTTCAACAAGAAGTGGCACGGTGTGGCTAGCGTGCACAATGACCAACCAAGAGATGCATACGTCACTGACTATGACCAAAGAATTCCACTAAGTGTGGTCAACATTGACAACTCACAACACGAGTCACAAATGGTTGGAGGGAGCGACAATGGTTTGGAAACCCTATGTATTGACTAGAATGGTCAAACAACTTCAATAAGTAGTGGCACAGTGTGGCTACTATGCACACCGACAACCAAACTAGGCATATGTTACTGACCATGACCAAAGAACTTCAATATGGGTGGTCAACTTCATAACCCATAACACAAGTCACAAACTGTCAGAGGGGGAAACAATGGTCCCCGACCATTGTAAGTAGTAGCACGGTATGTCTATCATGCACAATGACCGACCAAAGTAGGCATGTGTACTTCCTTTGACCAAAGAAAGCCGCTGTGTGTGGTCAACGTTGACAGCTCATAATACGAGTCACAAATGGTCAGAGGGGGAAACAATGTTTAGGCGACACCAGGTATCAACTAGCAAGCACAAGGACCTTCAACAAGTAGTGGCTCGGTGTGGCTACCATGTACAATGACCAACCAAAGTAGGCATATGTCACTAACCATGACCAACGAATGTCACTATGTGTTGTCAACTTTGACAACTCATAACACGAGTCACAAATGGTCACAGGAAGAAACATTGGTTTGTGAATACTAGTTATTGACTAGCAAGTACAAAGACCTTCAATATGTAATGGCACCGTGTGGCTACCATGCACAGTGACCAACCAAATGATGCATATGTCACTGACCATGACCAAAGAATTTCACTTTATGTGGTCAACGTTCACAACTTAGAACCAGAGTCACAGATAGTCAAAGGGGGTAACAATGGTTTGGGAACACTAGCTATCGACTAGAAAGCACAAAAACCTTTAGTATGTGGTGACACGATGTGGCAACAATTTACAGTGACAGCCAAAGCATGCATATGCCACTAACCATGACCAAAATAGTTTCACTGGGTGTGGTCAACGTTGGAAACTCATAACACGAGTGAAAAATGGTTAGAGGGGCAAACAATGGGTTAAGAACACTAGTTATCAACTAGCAAGCTCAAAGACATTAAACAAGTAGTGGCACAGTGTGGCTAGCGTGCACAGTGACCATCCAAAGGATGCATACGTCACTTACTGTGACCAAAGATCTCCACTATGTGTGGTCAACATTGACAACTCAAAACACGAGTCACAAATGGTCACAGGGAGAGACAATGGTTTGGGAACCCTATGTATTGACTATAAAGGACACATAACTTCAATAAGTAGTGGCACAGTGTGGCCACTATGCACACCGAACAACCAAACCATGCATATGTCACTGACCATGACCAAAGACTTTCAATATGGGTGGTCGACGTTCACAGCCCATAACATGAGTCAAAAACGGCTAGAGGGGGAAACAATGGCCTCAGACCATTGTAAGTAGTAACACGGTGTGGCTACCATGCACAGTGACCGACCAATGTAGGCATATGTACTGCCTTTGACAAAAGAAATCCGATGTGTGTGGTCAACATTGACAACTCATAATACGAGTCACAAATGGTTTGAGGGGGAAATAATGGTTTGAAAATACCGGGTATCAACTAGCAAGCACAAGGACCTTCAATAAGTAGTGGCACGGTGTGGCTACCATGTACATTGACAAACCAAAGTAGGCATATGTCATTGACCATGACCAAAGAATGTCACTATGTGTGGTCAACTTTGACAACTCATAACACGAGTTACAAATGGTCAGAGGAAGAAACAATGGTTTGAGAATACTAGTTGTCAACTAGCAAGTACAAAGACCTTCAATATGTAATGGCACGATGTGGCTACCATGCACAGTCACAACCAAAGGATGCATATGTCACTGACCCTGACCAAAGAATTTCACTTAATGTGGTCAACGTTCAGAAGTCGGAACCAGAGTCACAGATAGTCAAAGGTGGTAACAGTGGTTTGGGAACACTAGCTATCAACTAGAAAGCACAAAAACCTTTAGTACGTGGTGACACGACGTGGCAACCATGTACAGTGACAAACCAAAGTATGAATATGCCACTAACCATGACCAAAAAAAAATCACAGGGTGTGGTCGACGTTGAAATCTCATAACACCAGTCAAAAACGGTCAAAGGGGCAAACAATGGGTTCATGATACTAGTTATCAACTAGCAAGTACAAAGACCTTCAACAAGTAGTGGCATAGTGTGGCTAGCGTGCACAGTGACCAACCAAAGGATGCATACGTCACTTACTATGACCAAAGAAGTCCACTGTGTGTGGTCAACATTGACAACTCATAACACGAGTCACAAGTGGTCACAGGGAGAGACAATGGTTTGGGAACCCTACGTATTGACTATAAAGGACACATAACTTCAATACGTTGTGGCACGGTGTGGCTACTATGCACACCAAACAACCAAACTAGGCATATGTCACTGACCATGACCAAAGACTTTCAATTGAGTGGTCAACATTCACAGCCCATACCACGAGTCAAAAACGGTTAGAGGGGGTAACAATGGCCTCAGACCATTGTAAGTAGTAACACAGTGTGGCTACCATGCACGGTGACCGACCAAAATAGGCATATGTACTGCCTTTGACAAAAGAAATCCGCTGTGTGTGGTCAACGTTGACAACTCATAATACGAGTCACAAGTGGTCTGAGGGGGAAACAATGGTTTGAAAACACCAGGTATCAACTAGCAAGCACAAGGACCTTCAATTATTAGTGGCACGGTGTGGCTACCATGTACATTGACAAACCAAAGTAGGCATATGTAACTGACCATGACCAAAGAATGTCACTTTGTGTGGTCAAGTTTGACAAGTCTTAACACGAGTTACAAATGGTCAAGGGGGGAAACAATGGTTTGTGAATACTAGTAATCGACTAGCAAGTATAAAGACCTTCGATGTGCAGTGGCACAGTGTGGCTACCATGCACATTAACCAACCAAAGTATGCATATGTCACTGACCATGACCAAAGAGTTTTACTTCATGTGGTCAACATTCACAACTCACAACAAGAGTCACAGATAGTCAGAGGGGGTAACAATGGTCTGGAAACACTGTCTATCTACTAGAAAGCACAAAGACCTTCAGTATGTAGTGACACGGCATGGCAACCATGTACATTGACAAACCAAAGTTGGCATATGCCACTAACCATGACCGAAGGAATTTCACAGGGGGAATATGCTGCAATGGTTACGGCATATTCCCCCTCTGACCGTTTGTGACTCGTGTTATGGGTTGTGAACGTTGACCACCCATATTGAAACTCTTTGGTCATGGTCAGTGACATATTCCTAGTTTGGTTATTTCGTGTACACAATAGCCACACCGTGCCACAACGTATTCAAGTTCTTTGTCCTTTCCAGTCGATCCATAGGGTTCCCAAGCCATTGTCTCTCCCTCTGACCATTTGTGACTCATGTCATGAGTTGTTGATGTTGACCACACATAGTGGACTTCTTTGGTCATAGTCGGTGACGTATGCATCATTTGGTTGCTCACTGAGCACACTAGCCACACCGTGTCACTACTTGCTGAAGGTCTTTGTGCTTGCTAGTTGATAACTAGTGTTCCCAATCCATTGTTTCCCCCTTTGACCATTTGTGACTCGTGTTAAGAGTTTTCAACGTTGACCACACCCTGTGAAATTCTTTTTGTCATGGAAAGTGGCATATGCCTAATTTGGTTTTTCACTGTACATGGTTTCCACGCCGTGTCACTACGTATTAACGGTCTTTGTGCTTTGTAGTTGATAGCTAGTGTTCCCAAAACCATTGTTACCCACTCTGACTATCTGTGACTCTTGTTGTAAGTTGTCAATCTTGACCACACGAAGTGAAATTCTTTGGTCATGGTCGGTGACATATGCATACTTTGGTTGGTCACTATGCATGGTAGCCAGACTGTGTGCCTATATATTGAAGGTCTTTGTCCTTGCAAGTCGATAACTTGTATTCATAAATCATTCTTCCCCCCTCTGACCATTTGTGACTCGTGTTATGAGCTGTCAAAGATGACCACACATAGGGACATTCTGTGGTCATGGTCAGTGACACATGCCTACTTTGGTTGGTCATTGTACATGCTAGCCACACCGTGCCACTACTTTTTGAAGGTCATTGTGATTGCTAATTGAAACCTGGTGTTCCCAAACCATTGCTTCCCCCCTTTGACCATTTGTGACGCGTATTCTGAGTTTTCAACGTTCACCACACACAGAGGATATATTGTGCATGGTAGCCACACCGTGCTACTGCTTATTGAAGGTCATTGTACTTGCTAGATGAAAACTAATATTCCGGGAAAATTGTTCCCCCCTGTGACCATTTGTGACTCGTGTTATGGGTTGTGAACGTTGACCACCCATATTGAAATCATTTGGTCATGGTCATTGACATATTCCTAGTTTGGTTCTTTGGTGAACAAAGTAGCCACACCGTGCCACTACTTATTGAAGTTCTTGGTCCTTTCTATTCGATACATAGGTTTCCTAGACAATTGTCTCTTCCTCTGACCATTTGTGACTCGTGTTATGAGTTGTCAATGTTGTCCACACTTAGTGGACTTCTTTAGTCATATAAAGTGACGTTTGCATCCTTTGGTTGGTCACTGTACACACTAGCCACACCGTGCCACTGCTTGTTGAAGGTCTTTGTACTTGCTAGTTGATAAGTAGTGTTCCCAACCCAATGTTTTCCCCTCTGACCATTTGTGACTCGTGTCATGAGTTTTCAACGTTGACCACACACTGTGAAATCTGTTTGGTCATGGTGAATGGCATATGCCTCCTTTGGGGTTTCATTGTACATGGTTGCTACGCCGTGTCACTGCATATTGAAGGTCTGTGTGCTTTCTAGTTGATAGGTAGTGTTCCCATACCCATTGTTCCCCCCCTGACTATCCGTGACTCTTGGTGTGAGTTGTCAACGTTGACCACATGAAGTGAAATTCTTTGGTCATGGTCAGTGACATATGCATACTTTGGTTGGTCACTGTGCATGGTAGCCACGTTGTGCCACTAGATATCGAAGCTCTTTGTACTTGCTAGTCGATAACTAGTATTCACAAACCATTGTTTCCCCCTCTGACCATTTGTGACTCGTGTTATGAGTAGTCAAAGTTGACCACACATAGTGACATTCTTTGGTCATGGTCAGTCTTATATGCCTACTTTGGTTGGACATTGTACATGGTAGCCATACCGTGCCACTATTTATTGAAGGTTCTTTTTCTTGCTAGTTCATACCTGGTGTTCCCCCTCTTATCATTTGTGACTCGTATTATGAGTTGTCAACGTTGACCACACACAGCGGAATTCTTTGGTCAGAGGCAGTACATATGCCTACTTTGGTCGGACATTGTTCATGGTAGTCACACCGTGCTACTACTTATTGAAAGTCGTTGTACTTGCTAGTTGAAAACTAATATTCCAAAACCATTGTTTCCCCCTCTGACCATTTGTGACTTGTGTTATGGGTTGTGAACGTTGACCACCCAGACTGAAATTCGTTGGTCGTTGTCAGTGACATATGCCTAGTGTGGTTGTTCTGTGTCCAAAGAAGCCACACCGTGCAACTTGTTATTGATTTTCTTTGTCCTTTCTAGTCAATACATAGGGTTCCCAAACCATTGTCTCTCCCTCTGACCATTTGTGGCTCGTACTATGAGTTGTAAATGTTGACCACACATAGTGGATTGCTTTGGTCATTCTCAGTGATGTATGCATCCTTTGATTGGTCACTATGCACACTAGCCACACTGTTCTACTACTTGTTAAAGGTCGTTGTACTTGCTAGTTTATAACTAGTGTTCCCAACCCATTGTTTCCCCCTCTGACCATTTGTGACATGTGTTATGAGTTTTCAACGTTGACACCACACTGTGAATTTCTTTTGGCCATGGTTAGTGGCATATGCCTACTTTGGTTTTTCACTGTACATGGTTGCCACGCCGTGTCACTACGTACTGAAGGTCTTGTTGGCACTATTGGGTGTGGAGGCACCTTAAAGGATGCCTAGCTCTTGCTGATGCACGCTACCAGTGTTTGAGGCAGCCAATGGACACCAATGGTGAAGAGTGTGGAGTACAAGGATCACGGATGTGAGTGGGCAGAACACGTGGCACTCAGTAGAACTGAATCGAAGCACGTTTGTGTTGCTTACCATAGTGAGATTACATCTGATTCTTATAGCCTGTGATATGAGCTTTCCAACGCATCCATGCACGTCCAAATCGGAGCAATAGAGCCCCTGCTACGGCTGTCGAAGTAACCTTTGGTTGAGCCACCCGACTTGCCTTGCACGCTAGGCAAATGGAGGTGCTTCGACGATGACCCGTCGAAGCGCCCTTCCTTGCCCAGAAGTCAAGGAGAAGTTTACCCTTGTCAAGGAGAGTCCTCTGGTTGCTTACTTTATGGCCCAGGTGCATTTGGAGCTCACTGGAGTTGACCTCGGTACCGGCGGTGGATTATCCTGCCATTCATGGCGGGTACAAGGTTCCACCCGCCCAATACCCAAAGTTCGCGCCAGGCTAACTTTCTGAATACTCACTCAAATCGAGCAATTCAAATCTCGATCTTGCATGGAGAAATCCAAGGACTCCAAATCTAAAGTCAGATCAGGTGTTCTACCACTCTCCACAAGTTGAACCAGGGAGTACAATCAACGGCACTCATGGCAAGGGGCACACCATGTGAACAGGTCTTTGTGCTTTCTAGTTGATAGCTAGTGTTCCCAAACCATTGCTACCCCCTCTGACTATCTGTTACTCTTGTTGTGAGTTGTGAACATTGACCACATGAAGTGAAATTCCTTGGTCTTGGTCAGTGACATATGCATACTTTGGTTGGTCACTGTGCATGATAGAGACACCGTGCCACTACATATTAAAGGTCTTTGTACTTGCTAGTCGATAACTAGTATTCACAAACCATTGTTTCCCCCTCTGACCATTTGTGACTCAAGTTATGAGTTGTCAAAGTTGACCACACATAGTGACATGCTTTGGTCATGGTCAGTGACACATGCCTACTTTGGTTGGTCATTATACATGGTAGCCACACCATGCCACTACTTATTGAAGGTCCTTGTGCTTGCTAGATGACACCTGGAGTTCCCAAACCATTGTTTCCCCCTCTGACCATTTGCGAATCGTATTATGAGTTCTCAATGTTGACCACGGACAGCAAATTTCTTAGGTAAAAGGCATTACATATGATTACTTTGGTCGGTCATTGCGCATGGTAGCCACACCGTGCTACTACTTATTGAAGGTCGTTGAAAACTAATATTCCAAGACCATTGTTTCCCCCTCTGACCATTTTTGACTTGTGTTATGGATTGTGAACATTGACCACCCATATTGAAAATCTTTGGTCATGTTCAGTGACATATTCCTAGTTCGGTTGTTCGGTGAGCATAGTAGCCACACCGTGCCACTATTTATTGAAGCTCTCTGTCCTTTCTAAATGATACATAGGGTTTCAAAACCATTGCCTCTCCCTCTGACCATTTGTGACTCGTGTTATGGGTTGTCTATGTTGACCACACATAGTTGACTTCTTTGGTCAGAGTCAGTGACGTACGCATCCTTTGATTGGTCACTGTGCACACTAGCCACACCGTGCCACTACTTGTTGAAGGTCTTTGTACTTGCTAGTTTATAATTAGTGTTCCCAACTCATTGTTTCCCCCTCTGAATACTTGTGACTCGTGTTATGAGTTTTCAATGTTGACCACACACTGTGACATTCTTTTGGTCATGGTTAGTGGCATATGCCTACTTTGGTTTGTCACTGTACATGGTTTCCACGCCGTGTCACTACGTATTGATGGTCTTTGTACTTTCTAGTTGTTAGCTAGTGTTCCCAAACCATTATTACCCCCTCTAATGATTTGTGACTCGTGTTATGAGTTGTTAAAGTTAACCACATATAGTGACATTCTTTGGTCATGGTCAGTGACATTTACCTACTTTGGTTGGGCACTGTGCATGGTAGCCACGCCGTGCCACTACTTATTGAAGCTCCTTGTGCTTGCTAGTGGATACTTGGTGTTCCCAAACTGTTTTTACCCCTCAGGCCATTTGTGACGCGTATTATGAGTTGTCAATATTGACCACACACAGCGGAATTCTTTGTTTAAAGGCAATACATATGCCTACGTTGGTCGGTCATCATGCATGGTACCCACACCGTGCTACTACGTATTCAAGGTGGTTGTACTCGCTAGTTGAAAACTAACGTTCCGAAACCATTGTTTCTCCCTATGACCATTTGTGACTCGTGTTATGGGTTGTGAAGGTTGACCACCCTATGGAAAAACTTTGGTCATGGTCAGTGACATATGCCTAGTTTGGTTGTGCAGTGAGCATAGTAGCCACACTGTGCCACTAATTATTGAAGTTTCTTTGTCCTTTGTATTCGATCAAAGGGTTCCCAAACCATTGTCTCTCCCTCTAACAATCTGTGACTCGTGTTATGAGTTGTCAATGTTGACTACACATAGGGGATTTTTTTGGTCAAAGTCAGTGACGTATGTATCTCTTTAAGTCAGTGGCGTATGTATCTCTTTAGTCACTGTGTACACTGTGCCACTACTTGCTGAAAGTCTTTGTACTTGCTAGTTGATAACTAGTGTTCACAACCCATTGTTTCCCCCTCTGACCATTTGTGACTCGTGTTATGAATTTTCAACGTTGACCACACACTGTGAAATGTTTTTGATCATGGTTAGTGGCTTATGCCTACTTTGGTTTGTCACTGTACATGGTTGCCACGTCGTGTCACTACGTATTAAAGATCTTTGTGCTTTCTAGTTGATAGCTAGTGTTCCCAAACCATTGTTACCCCCTTTGACTATCTGTGACTCTTGTTGTGAGTTGTCAACGTTGACCACATGAAATGAAATTCTCTGGTCATGGTCAGTGACATATGCATACTTTGGTTGGTCACTGTGCATGGTAGCCACACTGTGCCACTATATGTTGGAGGTCTTTGTACTTGCTTGTCGATAACTAGTATTCACAAACCATTGTTTCCCCCTCTGACCATTTGTGACTCATGTTATGAGTTGTCAACGTTTACCACACATAGTGACATTCTTTGGTCATGGTTAGTGACATATGCCTACTTTGGCTGGTCATTGTACATGGTAGCTACACCGTGCCACTACTTATTGAGAGTCCTTGTGCTTGCTTGTTGGTACCTGGTGTTTCCAAACCATTGTTTCCCCCTCTGACCATTTGTGACTCCTATTATGAGTTGTCAACGTTGACCACACACAGTGGATTTCTTTGGTCAAAGGCAATACGTATGCCTACTTTGGTCGGTCATTGTGCATGGTAGCCACACCGTGCTACTACTTATTGAAGGTCGTTGTACTTGCTAGCGGAAAACAAATATTCCAAAACCATTCTTTTCCCCTCTAACCATTTGTGACTCGTGTTATGGGTTATGAACGTTGACCACCCATACTGAAATTATTTTGTCATGGTCAGTGACATGTGCCTAGTTTGGTTGTTCGGTGTGCTTAGTAGCCGCACCGTGCCACTACGTATTGAACTTCTTAGCCACACCGTCTACCTTGCCTTGCACGCTTGGCAACAGGAGGCGCTTTGACGATGACCTATCGAAGCGCCCTTCCTTGTCCGTGGTCTAGGAGAGTCCTCTGGTTGCTTCTTTTTTGGCCCAGGTGCATTTGGAGCTCGCTGGAGTTGAACTCGGATCACCGGTGGTGGATTATCCTGCCACCCATGGCGGATACCAGATTCCACCCGCCCAATATCCGAACTTTGGGTCAGGCTAAATTTCTGAATACTCACTCAAATTGAGCAATTGAAAGCTTGACCTTGCATGGAAAAACCCAAGCAATCCAAATCTAAAGTTGGATCAGGTTTTCTACCACTCCCCAGTGGTCTAACAAGGGAGTACGATCAACAGCACTCATGGCAAGGGGCACACCACGTCAACAATCTCCCCCTTGCACTGCAGCCTTGATGCCCTGTCCTTAAAACCTGCAGCATTTTAAACCTCACAGTGCAGACCATGCCCCATGCAGCTCGCGTCGTACCTGTCCTTGGGCTGGGCCTTGGTCATGGCATCGGTGAGCATGCGCTTAGTGCCACAATGCACGATAGTCGCATCTCCCTTTGCCACCAAGTCCCGCGCCTAGTGATGTCGGATCTCGATGTATTTGGTCCTCCTGTGCAGCACCGGGTTCTGGGTCAGGCTGATGGCACTCATGTTATCCATATTGAGTGCCGTTGGCTTCCTTTGTGGCACCCCGATCTCCTTCAGCAGCCAAAGCAGAGTACATCGCGAGCGCGATATACTCTGCTTAGGTGCGGAAGAGTGCCACACAGTCCTGTTTTCTGCTTGCCCATGAAATTGCTACACCACCAAGCACAAACACGTACCCCGACGTTGATTTTCTTTCATCCACATCACCAGCCCAGTCGACATCTGAGTAGCCGACCAACTAGAGGGAGTCGTCACGCGCTCCCCCTCTAAACACGAGCCACGACTGTTTTGTCGCCTTGAGGTAGCAAAGTATCCACTTCACCGCTTGCCAATGCAGCGGCATCGGGTCAGCAACATACCGGCTCACTTGGCCCTCCGTGAAGGCCAGGTCGGGCCGCGTCGCCACCATGGCGTACATGATGCTCCCCACTGCGGACTGGTATGGCACACCTGCCATCTCCTCCTTCTCCTCATCTGTGCTCGGCCCCGTGCTCGAGCTTGGCTCACATGTGGTGGTCATGGGTGTGCCAATGGGATTGCACTCCTCCATGTTGTAGCGGCGGAGCACCTCTTGCACGTACTTTGTCTGCCCCATCTCGAGCGTGCATGCCTTGCGGTCCCTCTTGATGGTGACGATGAGGTCGTGCTTGAGCTCACCCATGCCGGTCATTTTGAACCGACCGTCCAGCTGTCAATTCAGGTTCACCAACTCCGCCATGTCCGATGACACGAGGATGAGGTCATCCACGTAGAGAACCACAATCTGGTACAACCATGGCTGCTTCCACAAGTACACGATGTGATCCGCCTCGTAGCGCTTGAAGCCAAGCTCGGCCATGAAGCCATCCATTTTCAGGTACCACATGAGTGGTGCCTGCTTCAGCCCGTAGAGCGCCTTGTGAAGACGGAACACCTTCCCCAGCGGCGCGTCCACCCCCTTCGGAACCTCCATGTAGACCTCCTTGTCCAGGTCGTCGTTGAGGAATGCGGTTTTCACGTCCATTTGGTAGACTTCGTCGTCGCGCGCTCCCGCCGCGGAGAGGATGGAGCAGATGGAGGCAAACTTTGCCACCGGTACGAAGGTCTTATCATAGTGTTCACCCTTCCGCTAGGCCTACCCCTTTGCCACCAGCCGCGCCTTGTACCGTTCCACCATCCCCTCCTTGGTGAGCTTCTTCTTAAAGACCCACTTACAGCCGATGATTTTCTCTCCCTCCAACCTGTCGACCAGATCCCAAGTTCCATTCTCCTCGTGGGAGGCGAGCTCAGATTTTATAGCTCCCTCCCACTCAGCCCCATCCTTCCACTGCAATGCCTCCTTGACAGTCTTGGGCTCCTCTTGTGCAAAGAACGCTCAAGCGAACCCGGTCCAGATGTCCTCCGCGGCATCGTACCTCTTTGCCGTCCTCCTAGCGCATCCGCTTCTCCAAGGCTACTGCTGTTAAGGCTGCTGCTCCTGCTGCCGCTGCTACTGTTGTTGCTGCCCTCTTGTGGCACCATTCGCACTGCTGGCCTGCTCTCCCTCTCTTGGTGACGGTGGAGATGTGGGCTCACTCCCCGCCTCCTCGTTCAGCTCCACTGCTGCCGACGCCTCAGACTCATTGTCTAACTCGGCTGAATGCACATCAGCCGCTCCCCCATCCCCCAGATGGTTCCCGCCGGTTGGAGCCCCTCAGACGTCACCCTCTCTTGCGTCCTCCAGTGTCTCCCCCTCGATGAGTGGCAGGCACTCCCCACGCTTGGAGAGACCTGCGTCCTTGTCCGTCCAACGACTGTCCTCGTCGCACGTGAGGTCGTGACTCTTCACGATCTGCTGCCTCTGTGGGTCGAAGAGCCGGTACGCCTTGCTCACGCTCTCATACCCAACAAAGATGCACCGTCGAGTCCGTGGGCCCAGCTTGTCTCGCCCCTCCCGTGCCTGCACAAGAGCATGTGCAACGCATTCAAATGTGAGGAGGTGAGCCACAGCTGGCTTCCTCCCGCTCCACACCTCTTATGGCGTCTTCCACACCTTGGACTCCACGTCTTTTAGCGGCTTTGTAGGCGTCACGTTCATGATGTACGCCGCTGTCTGGGCCGCCTCGCCCCAGAACTGTTGCGCGAGGCTGGCATCACTCAACATAGACCAGACCATGTTGAGTATGGTGTGGTTTTCCCTCTTGGCAATGCCATTCTGCTGTGAAAAATGTGGCATAGTTTTCTGCCACACAATCCCCTTGCTCTTCATCCATGCCGAGGAGCCCTCGTACTGGCCACCATTGTCGCTCCGGAACACCTTCACCTTCAATTCCATTTGCCGCTGCACTGCTGCCACAAACTCCTCCATGCATGACAACACTTCACTTTTCTTTTTGATGTTGTAGAGGTACAGTTTGCGACTGTGGTCGTCGATGAAGGTGACAAAGTAGCGTGTCCCACCAATGGAGGGCTCGAACGGTCTGCATACATCTTTGTGAACTACCTCCAATTTTGCTGATGTACACGTCCCTTTGCCATCAAACGGCTGCCGTGTCACCCTGCCAACCACACAAGGCTCGTACACGGCATTCTTGGCTGCATCAAGGCTCTTAACCTGAAGATCCCACACCATTTCCTTCTTCACCATGTCCCTTACGGTTGAGGGAGCGATGTGACACAAGCGACAGTGCCACAGGCCCAGGCCCCCATCGTCCTTCTTTACGAGGTGGGCGGCGTCGGACCCCACCCGGCTGCCAAGGATCTTCGCACGGAGCAGGTACAAGTCATCCTCTTGCTTTCCTCGTGCGATCACCTCCCCGTCCCCCTCCTTTCGGATGATGGCATCCTTCTTGTTGAAGAGTACCTCGAGCCCCTTATTGGTAAGGCGGCTCATTGATAGCAGATTTGGCTGAGATCAGCTGCGTGGTTCGGCGTGGCGTTTCTGCCGGTAGAGATGCGGAGGGCGCGGATGATAGAGCCATATTCTCTCTCAGGGCTCTGATACCATGTCAGAGAATTGTTGATGACACAAGGCATGTTTCCTGATGCAAGTAGCAGGAAATGAGCTGTTACAAGGTCTGGACGTGATGCGCGAGGCAAGCGCTGCGAGTTTGAAAGGAACTGGAACATGAGTGGGCGCAGTGCTTACGCACGAGCGCAGCTTAGAGACTTGACGACTGAAGGAACAAGAAGGCAATGAGGAGGTGCGATAAGTGGGGGCAGTATCGAGGCACGGGCCATGAGGCTACAGCACCGAGACACGGACCAAAAGACTGCACGAGCCGCAGTGACGGAGTGCGGGCCAACTGAAGAGCGAGGCAATATTGATTGATGGAGAAGCTGGGCAAGGCCGCAGTCCCGTGACGTAGACTTTGGGTCAGTGGCACTGAGGAACGGGTAATAGCGTGGGCGCAGTGCTTGGTTAGCACGGGATCTAACTGAGATGACGGAAGAGACAGCCGCAGCCGGAGAATGGCGGGTAGGAGGAATGCAATGATGAAGCAATACCGCAGCCAAGAAAGGCGGGCAAATAAGAGGGAACGGAGGAAAGGCCGCAGCCACTAGGGCGGGAAAATGAACTCATCATTGAATCATAGAAGAGCGCATGTTACATGGTTACTACTGCTTTCCTTAAGTACGTCTCTACTCTACTCCTAGCTGTGGCGGCTTGTACGAGAGTAGACGTCACAGAATTGCCGCTGCTCCTATTGTTGGGTGCGGACTCGCATAGCGAGTCCGCACGGTCACTTGGAGTTGTTGGTGTATCTTGGGGTCGCGCAACGGCTCTCGGGCTAGTGTCCTTATCGTGTTGCGGCTACTGAGCCGCATCTGTCTCCGTTGGTTGGCGGTTCTTGCTGGGGATTGGCCCGCCACGGATCGGTAGATGACCATTCCTGAGTGCCCGCTATTGGTCCAGTCCCACGAGGACTGTTGCGGAAGATGGAGTTGGGAGCTGAGCAAGTTTCTGTCGGACTTCCTTTTTGTTGGTGGCGATATCCCACCGAGCTTTTGGGAAATGTCATTGATGGCCCCTATTTGGTCCGAGTCTTGTGAGCATTAACAAATATTTCCAACACTTGCTAGTTCATAACTAGTATTCACAAACCATTGTTTCCCCCTCTGACCATTTGTGACTGGTGTTATGAATTGTCAAAGTTGACTACACATAGTGACATTCTTTGCTCATGGTCTGTGACATATGCCTACTTTGGTTGGTCACTGTACATGGTAGCCACACCTGTTAGACGAATGTAATGAGCAAGGACGGCATGAGCAGAAGGAAGCAAAAGCACTTAAGCATGCAGGAACGTGTTAGCAGAATGACGGAAGCAGAAAGGCGAGTCCGGTCTTAAGGAGTCAGTCGCAAGATCTTGAGAGAGGCAACGCCAGAGCTCCAAGGTAGACAGAGGGCAGTGAGAGATCATGAGAGCGAATCAAGTGATGTGCTGAGATTGGACAAAGGATCAAGAGTGACGAAGCAAAGAGTGAGCTGGGAGAGGTAAGCAAAAGTAGTAGATGCAATGGGCGAGCAGAGCCGGGACACGGAGGCAAAGCTGCAGAACCACAAGGGAAGAGAATGAACAGAACTGTTCTGGTTAAACTGGGAGGGAATGAACATCCTCCATATATCCATCAAAGCAGGAAGCAAATGGATATCTAACGGCTCCTTGTGAGCTAGCGACTGTTGTTACCGAGGTGGTTCATGCAAATGACTGAACCATTATTGAGAGCTCGGAATATCCGAGGGAAGGGACCAGGGGAGAGGTGTGGTCTGGCTAGTGTCCAGGTCAGTGCCTGTCTTCCTTCTCCGAAAATGAGGAATCACCTTGGTGGAGTCGCTTCATTCTGTCACCTCCCATGACTTCGTTAATGTGACAGGGAGAGAGCGCTTGCTTGTAGAAGGGTTGTTCAGTCTTGACACCGGGTTGGCCAGTGCAGCACGGCTTAGAGCAGTACTGATAGTGCACAAAGCCCTTGAGGCGTGGGATGCTTGGGAGCAGTGGGGGTGGTATGATTGGGCCTGGCAGAGGACAGAGGCATGCTTGGAGGAGTTCAATTCATACTGATACGTGTTGCCAGGATGAGCATGGATGTGTGGATGAAAGCCCGTTGCTGCAATGAGGCACATAGAACTTCTGAGGGACTGTTCCATCTGCTGACTTGGTGTAGTTGAGCTGATGGATGGAGGCTGAAGGGTGGCAATAAACTAGGCATATGTCACTGACCATGACGAAACATTTTTAATTTGGGTGGTCAACGTTCACAACCCATACCCTACTGCTCATTGAATTCGACGTATAGGTTTTCGTCAATTTAACGATCCTTAAATTCGACCAGGGTTCAGTATATTAGGTGTTCCATTAAATTCGACGAGCACTGTCTCTGTTGTTCCCTAATTTTGACGTCTGGACTTGTTCACAACTTTTGTGCGCGATAACTTTGACAACAGCAACAGGATCGCGAGTGCGCTGACTTCAGACATTGACCAGAATCTGTTGGGACGTGTCAGATTCTGACCAATGTCCTGATGTCTCACTGAACCGCACATATTCTGACCTGAATCTGTGCAGCCTAGTGCACCCCGGCCTCTCGCGAGGCTAAACTGTGCACTCACATATCTGACACTCCGAATTTCGATATGGGCTCATTTGTTTTCCTTGCTGGCCATCATTTGTGTTGTGCAAGTACCGGGAGTACAAAACAAAGCAAAGTACAAGCCCCAACACCATAGGAGAAAATCAAGCTAATGGTCTCATGAATTTGACGAGTGAGTTTTTTAAATATTTTCATGGTCTCTTAAATTCGACGTGCACATCAAATTCGTCGAAGTTCAACTGGGGAAAAATATGTAACATCAAAATCAACGAGCAGCTGGGTAACACGAGTCACAAATGGTGAGAGGGCGAAACAATGGTTTCGGATTATTAGTTTTCAGCCAGAGAAAACAACCACCTTCAATAAGTAGTAGCACGGTATGGCTACCATGTACAATGACCGACCAAAGTAGGCATATGTACTGCCTTTGACCAAACAAAACCGCTAAGTGTGGTCAACGTTGACAACTCATAATACGAGTCACAAATGGTCAGAGGGGGAAATAATGGTTTAGGAACTCCAGGTATCAACAAGCAAGTACAAGGACCTTCAATAAGTAGTGGCATGGTGTGGCCACCATGTATAATGACCAACCACAGTAGGCATATGTCACTGACCATGACCAAAGAATGTCACTATGTGTGGTCAACTTTGACAACTCATAACACGAGTCACACATGTTCAAAGGGGGAAACAATGGTTTGTGAATACTAGTTATCGACTAGCAAGTACAAAGACCTTCAATATGTAGTGACACAGTGTGGCTTCCATGCACAATGACCAACCAAAGTATGCATATGTCACTGACCATGACCAAAGAATTTTATTTCATGTGGTTAACGTTCACAACTCACAACAAGAGTCACAGATAGTCAGAGGGGGTAACAATGGTTTGGGAACACTAGCTATCAACTTGAAAGCACAAAGACCTTAGTGGCACAGCGTGGCAACCATGTACAGTGACAAACCAAAGTAGGCATAGGCCACTAACCATGACCAAAACAATTTCACAGTTTGTGGTCAACTTTGAAAACTCATAAAATAAGTCACAAATGGTCAAAGGGGGAAACAATGGGTTGGGAACACTAGCTATCAACTAGCAAGTACAAATACCTCCAACAAGTAGAGGCACGGTGTGGCTAGCGTGCACGCTGACCAACAAAAGGATGCATACGTCATTCATTGTGACCAAAGAGGTAAACTATGTGTGGTCAACATTGACAACTCATAACACGAGTCCCAAATGGTCAGAAGGAAAAACAATGGTTTGGAAATCCTATGTATTGACTAGAAGGGACAAAGAAATTCAATAAGTAGTGGCACGGTGTCGCTACCATGAACAATGACCGATAGAAGTAGGAATATGTACTGCCTTTGACCAAAGAAATCTGGTCAACATTGTCAACTCATAATACGAGTCACAAATGGTCAAAGGTTGAAACAATGGTTTGGGAACACCAGGTATAAACTAGAAAGCACAAGGACGTTCAATAATTTGTGGCATGGTGTGGCTACCATGTACAATGACCAACCAAAGTAGGCATATGTCACATACCGTGACCAAGGAATGTCACTATGTGTGGTCAACTTTGACAACTCATAACACAAGTCACAAATGGTTAGATGGGGAAATAGTGGTTTGTGAATACTAGTTAGCGACTAGCGAGTACAAAGACCTTCAATGTGTAGTGGCAAAGTGTGGCTACCATGCACAGTGATTAACCAAAGTATGCACATGTCACTGACCATGACCAATGAATCTCACTTCATGTGGTCAACGTTCACAACTCACAACAAGATTCACCGATAGTCAGAGGCGGTAACAATGGTTTGGGAACACTAGCTTTCAACTACAAAGCACAATTGCCTTCAATACGTAGTGATACGGTGTGGAAACCATGTACATTGACAAACCAAAGTAGGCATTTGCCACTAATCATGACCAAAAGAATTTCACAGTGTATGGTCAATGTTGAAAACTCATAACACGAGTCACAAATGGTCAGAGGGGGGAACAATGGGTTGGGAACACTAGTTATCAACTAGCAAGTACAAAGATGTTCGACAAGTAGTGGCAGGTTGTGGCTAGCGTGCACAGTGACCAACCAAAGGATGCATACGTCACTTGGTATGACCAAAGAAGTCTGCTATGTGTGGTTAACATTGACAACTTATAACACGAGGGGGAAATAATTCTTTGTGAATACTAGTTATTGACTAGCAAGTACAAGTACCTTCAATATGTAGTGGCACAGTGTGGCTAGCATGCACAGTGACCAACCAAAGTATGCATATCTCACTGACCATGACCAAATAATTTCACTTCATGTGGTCAACATTGACAACTCACAACAAAATTCACAGATAGTCAGTGGGGGTAACAATGTTTTGGGAACACTAGCCATGAACTAGAAAGCACAAAATTCTTCAATACGTAGTGACACGGCATGGCAACCATGTACAGTGACAAACCAAAGTAGGCATATGCCACTAACCATAACCAAAAGAGCTTCACAGTCTGTGGTCAACGTTGAAAACTCATAACACGAGTCACAAATGGTCAGAGGGAGAGACAATGGTTTGGGAATCCTATGTATCAACCAAAAAGGACAAAGAACTTCAATACACAGTAGCACGGTGTGGCTACTATGCACACCAAAAAATCAAACTAGGCATGTGTCACTGACCACGACCAAGTATTTTCAGTATGGGTGGTCAACGTTGAAAATCCATAACACCAGTCACAAATGGTCAGAGGGGGAAACAATGGTTTTGGAATATTAGTTTTCAACTAGAAAGTACAAAGACCTTCAATAAGTAGTAGCCTTGTGTGGCTACCATGAACAATGACCAACCAAAGATAGCATATGGTTTACCTTTGACCAAAGAAATCCGCAGTGTGTGGTCAACGTTGACAACTCAGAATACGAGTCACAAATGGTCAGAGAGGGAAACAATGGTTCAGGAACACCAGGAATCAACTAGCAAGCACAAGGACCTTCAATGAGTAGTGGCACGGTGTGGCTACCATGTACAATGACCAACCAAAGTAGGCATATGTCACTGACCATGATCAAAGAATGTCACTATGTGTGGTCAACTTTGACAACTCATAACACGAGTCACAAATGGTCAAAGGGGGAAACAATGGTTTGTGAATACTAGTTATCGACTAGCAAGTACAAAGACCTTCAATAGTTAGTGCCACAGAGTGGCTACCATGCACAGTGACCAACCAAAGCATGCGTATGTCACTGACCATGTCCAAATAACTTCACTTCATGTGGTCCACATGGACAGCTCACAACAAGAGTCACAGCTAGTTAGAGGAGGTAACAATGGTTTGGGAACACTAGCTATCAACTAGAAAGTACAAAGACCTTCAATACGCAGTGACACGGCGTGGCAACCATGTATAGTGAGTGTTCAGCGTTGAAAACTCATGACACAAGTCACAAATGGTCAGAGGGGGGAAGAATGGCTTGGGAACACTAGTTATGGACTAGCAAGTACAGAGACCTTCAGCAAGTAGTAGCCCGGTGTGGCTAGCGTGCACATTGATCAATCAAAGGATGCATACGTCACTGATTATGACCAAAGCAAACCCCTATGTGTGGTCAACATTGACAACTCATAACACGAGTCACAGATGGTCAAAGGGAGAGACAATGGTTTGAGAACCTTATGTATCAACTAGAAAGGACAAAGAACTTCAGTAAGTAGTGGCACGGTATGGCTACTGTGCACACCAAAAAACCAAACTAGGCATATGTCACTGACCATGACCAAAGAATTTCAATATGGGTGGTCAACATTCACAACCCCTAACACGAGTCACAAAAGGTCAAAGAGGGAAACAATGGTTTTGGAATATTAGTTGACAACTAGCAAGTACAACGACCTTCAATAAGTAGTAGCACATGTGGCTACCATGCACAATGACCGACCAAAGTAGGCATATGTACTGCCTTTGACCAAAGAAATCCGCTGTGTGTGGGTAACGTTGACAACTCATAATACGAGTCACAAATGGTCAGAGGGGGAAATAATGGTTTGGAAACACCAGGTATGACCTAGCAAGCACAAGGATGTCACTATGTGTGGTCAACTTTGACAACTCATAACACGAGTCATAAATGGTCAGAAGGGGAAACTATGTTTTGTGAATACTAGTTATCGACTAGCAAGTACAAAGACCTTCAATATGTAGTGGCAGAGTGTGGCTACCATGCACAGTGACCAACCAAAGTATGCATATGTCATCGACCATGACCAAAGAATTTCACTTCATGTGGTCAATGTTGACAACTCACAACAAGAGTCACTGATAGTCAGAGGGGGTAACAATGGTTTGGGAACACTAGCTGTCAACTAGAAAGTATGAAGACCTTGAATACGTAGTGACACAGCGTGGCAACCATGTTGAGTGACAGAGTAAAGTAAGCATATGCCATTGACTTTGACCAAACGAATTTTACAGTGTGTGGTCAACGTTGAAAACTCGTAACACGAGTCACAAATGATCGTCAGGGGAAACAATGGGTTGGGAATACTAGTTATGGACTAGCAAGTAATAAAGACCTTCAACAAGTAGTGGCACGTGTGGCTAGCATGCAGAGTGACCAAGGATGCATACGTCACTGACTATGAACAAAGAAGTCCACTATGTGTGGTCAACATTGACAACTCATAACACGAGTCAGAAATGGTCAGAGGGAGAGACAATGGTTTGGGAACCGTATTCATCGACTATAAAGGACAAAGGACTTCAATACGTAGTAGCACGGTGTGGCTACTATGCACACCAAACAACCAAACTAGGCATATGTCACTGACCATGACCAAGGCATTTTAGTATGGGTGGTCAACGTTCACAACCCATAACACGAGTCCCAAACGGTCAGAGGGGAGAACAATGGTTTGGAAACACTAGCAAAGTACAAACACCATTTGTATGTATTGGCACGGTGTGGCTACCATGCACAGTGACCTATCCAAGAAGCCATACATCACTGATCATGACCAAAGAAGTTTAGTGTGTGTGTGGTCAACGTTTACAACTCGTAATACAAGTAAAAAATGGTTAGAGGGAGAAACAATGGTTTGAGAATACTCAGTATCGACTAGCAAGTACAAAAACCTTCAAGAAGTAGTAGCACGGTGTGGCTACTATGCACAATGACCAACCAAAGTATGCTTGTGTCACCAAACATTATGAAAAGAATTTTACTGTGTGTAGTCAACTGTCCTTCTTACGGCTGGTCAATCGGAGCAACGGTTGAGAAGTTATTCAAGTTCGAAGTTGCGAAATCTGACAATTGCCTCCACATTAATTGTTTCTGATTGAAATAACTTTGTCATTATTCATAATTCCGAAATACACCCTTTACTGTTACACCCCCTTATTTATGTTCTCTACCCAAAGGAACTCATGTTACATCATTTGGAAATCATAGGAACACCATGTGAGTTGGCTTACTGGTTACATAGCTGAATTGTGGAGCGATAGGTCCTGGATTTAAATCCTTGTACCCGCGATATAGAATAGGCTCGCGACCTGGGGGAGAGCCGCCATGTTGTGATGCCTCAACTCTACTTTGGAGCCTAAGCCATGGGAGGGTAGGGGGGTGACAGAATGCGGTCGCAAATCTGTCCTCCAGGTTGCCCACGGAACATCCCTCTAGGGGGGTGGGAGGGAGTATTCCAGTGAAGGCACCTATGCGCAACAAGTTCATAAAAAGCGACCTGGTGTCCAAGGGAGAAACATTTAACTAGTTATCGACTAACGAGTGCAAAGACCTTCAATAAGGTGTGGCAAGGTGTAGCTACCATGCACAATGACCAACCAGATTAGGCATGTGCCACTTACCATGACCAAATAATTTTATATGTTTGGTCAACGTTGAAAATCCATAAAACGGGTCACAAATTGTCAGAGGGGGAAACAGTGGTTTATGAATACTAGATACCAACTAGCAAGTCCAAAGAGCTTTAATACGTAGTGGAATGGTGTGGCTACCATGCACAATTACCAACAAAGGCATACATGTGTCACAGACCATGACCAAATAACTTCACCATGATGGCTCCAAGTTGACAACACTTAACACGAGTCACAAATGGTCAGAGGGGGAAACAATGGTTTGATAGTCCTAGGTATCGACTAGCAAGTACAGAGACCTTAAATAAGTAGTGACATGGCTACCATGCAAAATGAACAACCAAAGTATGCATATGTCACTGGACATGACCACAAGAGTTTCACTGTGTGTAGTTGACATTGACAGCTCATAATACGAGTCATAAATGGTCAGAGGGGCAAACAACCGTTCGGGAACACTAGGTATTGGCTAGCAAACACAGAGACATTCAATAAGTAGAGGCACAGTGTGGCTGCTCTGCACAGTGACCAACCAAGTTAGGCATATGTCACTCACCATGACCAAAGAATTTCACTATGTGTGCTCAACATTGACAACTCATAACACGAGTCCCAGATGGTCAGAGGGAGAGACAATGGTTTGGGAATCCTATGTATTGACTAGAACAACCGCAACCAGTTCGCACCACTCTGCAACCAGCTTGCACCACTCCGCGACCAGTTTGCACCACTCCGCAACCAGTTCACACGACTCCGCAACCAGTTTCCACCACTCCGCAACCAGTTTGCACCACTCCGCAACCAGTTCGCACCACTCCGCAACCAGTTCGCACCACTCTGCAACCAGTTCGCACCACTCCGCAACCAGTTCGCACCACTCCGCAACCAGTTCGAACGACTCCACAACCAGTTCGCAACACTCCGCAACCAGTTCGCACCAATCCGCAGCCAGGTCGCACCACTCCGCAACCAGTTTGCCCCAATCCGCAACCAGTTCGCCCCACTCCGCAACCAGATCCCACCACTCCTCAACCAAATTACACCACTCCGGAACCAGATTGCACCACTCCGCAACCAGTTTGCACTACTCCGCAACCAGTTCGCACCACTCCGCAACAAGGTCGCACCACTCCGCAACCAGTTCGCACCACTCCGCAACCAGTTCGCACCACTCCGCAACCAGTTCGCACCACTCCGCAACCAGTTCACACCACTCCGCAACCAGTCCGCACCACTCTACAACCAGTTCACACCACTCCGCAACCAGTTTGTACCACTCCGCAACCAGTTCGCACCACTCCACAACTAGTTTGCACCACACCGCAACCAGTTCGCACTACTCCACAACCAGTTCGCAGCACTCCGCGGCCAGTTCGTACCACTTCCCAACCAGTTCGCACCACTCCCCAGCCAGTTCGCACCACTCCACAGCCAGTTCGCACCACTCCACAACCACTTCGCACCAGTCCGCAACCAGTTCGCATCACTCCAAAACCAGTTTGCACCACTCTGCAACCAGTTTGCACCACTCCGCAACCAGTTCGCACCAATCCGCAACCAGGTCGCACCAATCCGCAACCAGTTCGCCCAACTCCGCAACCAGTTCGCCCCACTCCGCAACCAGATCCCACCACTCCGCAACCAAATGACACTACTCCGTAACCAGATTACACCACTCCGCAACCAGTTTGCACCACTCCGCAACCAGTTCGCACCACTCCGCAACCAGTTCGCACCACTCCGCAACCAGTTCGCACCACTCCGCAACCAGTTCGCACCACTCCGCAACCAGTTCGAACCACTCCTCAACCAGTTCGCACCACTTCTCAACCAGTTTGCACCACTCCTCAACCAGTTCGCACCAATCCGCAACCAGTTTGCACCACTCCGCAACCAGTTCCCACCACTCCGCAACCAGTTCGCAGCACTCCGCAGCCAGTTCGCACCATTCCGCAACCAGTTCGCACCACTCCCCAGCCAGTTCGCACCACTCCACAGCCAGTTTGCACCACTCCACAACCACTTCGCACCAATCCGCAACCAGTTCGCACCACTCAGCAACCAGTTTTGCACCACTCCGCAACCAGTTTGCACCACTCCGCAACCAGTTCACACCACTCCGGAACCAGTTCACACCACTCCGCAACCACTTCGCACCACTCTGCAACCACTTCGCACCACTCCGCAACCAGTTCCCACCACTCCGCAACCAGTTCGCACAACTCCGCAACCAGGTCGCACCACTCCGCAACCAGTTCCCACCACTCTGAAACCCGTTTGCACCACTCCGCAACCAGTTTGCACCACTCAGCAACCAGTTTGCACCACTCCGCATTCAGTTTGCACCACTCCGCAACCAGTTCACACCACTCAGCAACCGGTTCGCACCGCTCCGTAAGCAGTTTGCACCACTCCGCAACCCGTTTGCACAACTCCGAAACCAGTTCGCACCACTCCGCAACCAGTTCGCACCACTCCGCAACCAGTTCCCACCACTCTGAAACCCGTTTGCACCACTCCGCAACCAGTTTGCACCACTCAGCAACCAGTTTGCACCACTCCGCATTCAGTTTGCACCACTCCGCAACCAGTTCACACCACTCAGCAACCGGTTCGCACCGCTCCGTAAGCAGTTTGCACCACTCCGCAACCAGTTTGCACAACTCCGAAACCAGTTCGCACCACTCCGCAACCAGTTCGCACAACTCCGCAACCAGTTCACACCACTCTGCAACCAGTTTGCACCACTCCGCAACCAGTTTGCACAACTCCGAAACCAGTTCGCACCACTCCGCAACCAGTTCGCACAACTCCGCAACCAGTTCACACCACTCTGCAACCAGTTTGCACCACTCCCCAACCAGTTTGCACCACTCCGCAACCAGTTTGCACCACTCTGCAACCCGTTCGCACCACACAGCAACCAGTTCGCACCACTCTGCAACCAGTTCCCACCACTCCACAGCCAGGTCGGACCACTCGGCAACCATTTCGCACCACTGCGCAACCTGTTCGCACCACTCCGCAACCAGCTCGCACCACTCGGCAACCAGTTCGCACCACTCCGCAGCCAGTTTGCACTACTCCGCAACCAGTTCGCACCACTCTCGTGCCAGTTTGCATCACTCGGCAAGCAGTTCGCACCACTCAGCAACCAGTTCGCACCACTCCGCAACCAGTTCATACCACTCCCCAACCAGTTCGGACCATTCCGCAACCAGTTCGCACCACTCGGCAACCAGTTCGCACCACTCCGCAACCAATTCGCACCACTCCGCAACCAGTTCGCACCACTTGGCAACCAGTTCTCACCACTCCGCAGCAAGTTCGCACCACTCTGCAACCAGTTTGCATCACTCCGCAGCCAGTTTGCACCAGTCTGCAACCAGTTGGCACCACTCTGCAACCAGTTCGCACCACTCCGCAACCAGTTCTCACCACTCCGCAGCAAGTTCGCACCACTCTGCAACCAGTTTGCATCACTCCGCAGCCAGTTTGCACCAGTCTGCAACCAGTTGGCACCACTCTGCAACCAGTTCGCACCACGCTGCATCCAGTTCGCACCACTCCGCAACCAGTTCGCACCACTCCGCAACCAGTTCACACCACTCCGCAACCAGTCCGCACCACTCTGCAACCAGTTCACACCACTCCGCAACCAGTTTGTACCACTCCGCAACCAGTTCGCACCACTCCACAACTAGTTTGCACCACACCGCAACCAGTTCGCACTACTCCACAACCAGTTCGCAGCACTCCGCGGCCAGTTCGCACCACTCCCCAACCAGTTCGCACCACTCCGCAGCCAGTTCGCACCACTCCGCAACCAGTTCATACCACTCCGCAGCCAGTCCGCACCACTCTGCAACCAGTTCACACCACTCCGCAACCAGTTCGCACCACTCCGCAGCCAGTTCGCACCACTCCGCAACCAGTTCATACCACTCCGCAGCCAGTCCGCACCACTCTGCAACCAGTTCACACCACTCCGCAACCAGTTCGCACCACTCCGCAGCCAGTTCGCACCACTCCGCAACCAGTTCATACCACTCCGCAGCCAGTCCGCACCACTCTGCAACCAGTTCACACCACTCCGCAACCAGTTCGCACCACTCCGCAGCCAGTTCGCACCACTCCGCAACCAGTTCATACCACTCCGCAGCCAGTCCGCACCACTCTGCAACCAGTTCACACCACTCCGCAACCAGTTCGCACCACTCCGCAGCCAGTTCGCACCACTCCGCAACCAGTTCATACCACTCCGCAGCCAGTCCGCACCACTCTGCAACCAGTTCACACCACTCCGCAACCAGTTCGCACCACTCCGCAGCCAGTTCGCACCACTCCGCAACCAGTTCATACCACTCCGCAGCCAGTCCGCACCACTCTGCAACCAGTTCACACCACTCCGCAACCAGTTCGCACCACTCCGCAGCCAGTTCGCACCACTCCGCAACCAGTTCATACCACTCCGCAGCCAGTCCGCACCACTCTGCAACCAGTTCACACCACTCCGCAACCAGTTCGCACCACTCCGCAGCCAGTTCGCACCACTCCGCAACCAGTTCATACCACTCCGCAGCCAGTCCGCACCACTCTGCAACCAGTTCACACCACTCCGCAACCAGTTCGCACCACTCCGCAGCCAGTTCGCACCACTCCGCAACCAGTTCATACCACTCCGCAGCCAGTCCGCACCACTCTGCAACCAGTTCACACCACTCCGCAACCAGTTCGCACCACTCCGCAGCCAGTTCGCACCACTCCGCAACCAGTTCATACCACTCCGCAGCCAGTCCGCACCACTCTGCAACCAGTTCACACCACTCCGCAACCAGTTCGCACCACTCCGCAGCCAGTTCGCACCACTCCGCAACCAGTTCATACCACTCCGCAACCAGTTCGCACCACTCCGCAACCAGTTTGCATCACTCCGCAGCCAGTTTGCACCAGTCTGCAACCAGTTGGCACCACTCTGCAACCAGTTCGCACCACGCCGCATCCAGTTCGCACCACTCCGCAACCAGTTCGCACCACTCCGCAACCAGTTCATACCACTCCGCAACCAGTTCGGACCACTCCGCAACCAGTTCGCACCAGTCCGCAACCAGTTCGCACCACTCCGCAACCATTTCGCACCGATCCGCAACCAGTTTGCACCACTCCGCAACCGGTCCGCACCACTCCGAAACGAGTTCACACCACTCCGCAACCGGTTCGCACAACTTCGCAACCAGTTCGCCTTACTCCGCAACTAGTTCACACCAGTCCGCAACCTGTTTGCACCATTCCGCAACCAGTTCACACCACTCCACAACCGGGGTCACCGCTTCGCACCCAGTTCGCACCACTCTGCAACCTGTTCGCACCACTCCGCAACCAGTTTGCACCACTCCGCAACCAGTTCGCACCACCCCGCAACCAGTTTGCACCACTCCACAACCAGTTCACACCACTCTGCAACCAGTTCGTTCCACTCCACAACCAGTTGGCACCGCTCTGCAACCAGTTTGCACCACTCCACAACCAGTTCGCACCACTCCGCAACCAGTTTGCACCACTCCGCAACCAGGTCGCACCAATCCGCAACCAGTTCGCCCCACTCCGCAACCAGTTCGATCCACTGCGCAACCAGATCACACCACTCCGCAACCAAATGACACCACTCCCCAACCAGTTCGCACCTCTCCACAACCACTTTGCACCACTCCACAACCAGTTCGCACCACTCCGCAACCAGTTCGCACCACTCCGCAACCTGTTTACACCACTCTGCAACCACTTCGCACCACTCCACAACCAGTTCGCACCACTCCGCAACCAGTTCGCACCACTCTGCACCCAGTTTGTACCACTCCGCAACCAGTTCGCACCACTCCGCAACCAGTTCGCACCACTCCGCAACCAGTTCGCACCACTCCGCAACCAGTTCGCACCACTCCG
>SZWC01005489.1:134154-149271 GCA_023375785.1 Penium margaritaceum
GGCGCAGTTTGCGACCAAAGAAAGCACCTTTGCGGTATGAGGATGATTGGACCGGCTTGAGCTGGTCGTGCATGGCTCAGGGAGAGCCATCCACAGTGGCGGAGGCGATGAATGGCCCAGATGCGGCTAAGTGGAAGGAGGCAGTGGACAGCGAGCTCGCGTCCATTGTCGAGAACGGCACGTGGGTGCTGGTGGATAGACCCGACAAGGCCCACGTGGTGGGATCCAAGTGGGTCCTCCGAGTGAAGAAGAAGCAAGACGGCAGCATCGACAAGTTCAAGGCAAGGGTAGTGGCTAAGGGGTTGTCTCAACGCCCGGGCTCTGAGTACGATGAGACGTTCGCGCCCGTCGTGACCTTTGCCTCCATCCGCTCTCTCCTTGGCATTGCAGCTGCAAAGAACCTGGAGATACACCAGATGGACGTCAAGACAGCTTTTCTTTATGGGAAGCTTGACAAGGAAGTGCTGATGGAGGTGCCCGAAGGAGTCGAAACTCCCGAGGGTAAGGTGTGCAAGTTGGTGAAAGCGCTCTACGGGCTGAAACAGGCCCCAAGGATGTGGTACAAAGAGATGGACGGTTTCATGACCGGTCTCTCCTTCACGCATTGCCACAGTGATCCGAGCGTGTATGTGCGCGATGATGGGAGAGGGCTAATGCTGGTTGCACTGTACGTGGATGATCTGATCATCTGCTCGTCTTCGGTCGAGCTGCTGGATGAGCTGAAGTCTGACCTCAGCAAAAGGTTCAAGATGAAGGACATGGGTCCTCTCGAGTACTACCTCGGGATCGCCATCCACCGCAACCGAGTAGCCGGCACCATCGAACTCAACCAAACCAAATACATTGGTGAGGTACTGAAGCGCTATCACATGGAAGACTGCAAACCTGTCAGCACCCCAATGACGACCGATACGAAGCTGAAGGCCTCCATGTCGCCAAGCAACGAAGCAGAACAAAGGGAGATGCAAGACATCCCCTACCAGTCCGCCGTGGGTAGCATCATGTACGCCATGGTAGGGACTCGTCCCGACATCTGCTATGCTGTGGGACAAGTGAGCAGATTCNTGGACAACATGAGTGCCATCTCAATGGCTGAAGACGAGATCATCTCCCGGCGAACGAAGCACATCGACATACGTTACCACTACTCACGTGACCTGGTCATGAAGAACGTGGTGGACTTGCAGCACTGCGGAACAAAGAGCATGCTTGCTGACTGCATGACCAAGCCGCTGGAGAGCGACTTGCACTATGCAGGCATTCGTGGATTCGGCATGAGGAGTGCGACAGAGGAAGGGTGAGCCCCAAGGCATTGATGGAGCCCAGTAAGCGCCAGATGGACAGAGGTGCAAGGGAGAGATTTGTTGAAATAGTATGCACCTTGTCCACTGCCTAGCTGGCTAGCTACACATACAGACAAGGCATGCACTGCTCTGTGGAGTACGTCCCCTTGGTCTGTTTTGAGATGGGCCAGGAATGCACTGCCCATAATGGGTATGTCCCCTGTGGCTCATCATAGGAACCATACCTTTTTGGCATGGTTGAATAGGCACCGGAGTCTCAGACGAGAGATCGCAGGTTCAAACCCCGCGACGGCCACATTTTGTTGTGGCCAAAACTTGGACAGGAAGCTTCTATGAAGCTTACTAAAAGCCTGGCTTGAGGATGACACTTGGCGGTCTAAGGACGCGCCAAGTAGGATTGTAGGTTGAGGTTGGCTCCAGTGGAGCCACTACAAGCAGAAGCTTTAGCAAAGCTCTGCAAGTATAAAAGCCTGTACCTTGCATGCATCCATTTACAGTTCTTGCCTTTGAGACGCCTCACAGAGTGTCCAACCAAAGGTAGACACTAAAGACCAACATGCGGACTTCGTGAGGTTGCAAACCAAACGAACCTAAAGTGTGGATCCCTCGTTCGAGGGTGATATGTTATCTTGGTTGCAATACCAAGAGCGGTTGGCGGCCTCCCATGTCGGGACCCGTTTTCTAGACCGTTGCTATCCGGCGCATTGACAGTTTGCACCACTCTGCAGCCAGTCTGCATCACTCGGCAAGCACTTCGCACCACTCAGCAACCAGTTCACACCACTCCGCAACCAGTTCATACCACTCCCCAACCAGTTCGGACCATTTGGCAACCAGTTCGCACCACTCGGCAACCAGTTCCCACCACTCCACAACCAATTCGCACCACTCCGCAACCAGTTCGCACCACTTGGCAACCAGTTCTCACCACTCCGCAGAAAGTTCGCACCACTCTGCAACCAGTTTGCATCAATCCGCAGCCAGATTGCACCAGTCTGCAACCAGTTGGTACCACTCTGCAACCAGTTCGCAACACGCCGCATCCAGTTCGCACCACTCCGCAACCAGTTCGCACCACTCCGCAACCAATCTATACCACTCCGCGACCAGTTCGGACCACTCCGCAACCAGTTCGCACCAATCCGCAACCAGATCGCACCACTCCACAACCATTTCGCACCAATCCGCAACCAGTTTGCACCATTCCGCAACCGGTCCGCACCACTCCGAAACGAGTCCACACCACTCCGCAACTGGTTTGCACAACTCCGCAACCAGTTCGCCTTACTCCGCAACCAGTTTGCACCACTCCGCAACCCGTTTGCACCACTCCGCAACCAGTTCACACCACTCCACAACCGGGGTCACCGCTCCACACCCAGTTCGCACCACTCTGCAACCTGTTCGCACCACTCCGCAACCAGTCTGCACCACTCCACAACCAGTTCGCACCACTCTGCAACCGGTTCGTACCACTCCGCAACCAGTTCAGACCACTTTGAAACCAGTTCGCACCACTCCACAACCAGTTGGCACCCATGTTGCCTTCGACTTGGCGACTTTGGGGCAAAAGTCGAAGTCGCCAAGTCAACCTAAGTCGACTTGGAGTCGACTTCGACTTTAACCATTTACAGTCATCGGGTCACAAGCCGTGGTTGAATGGGTGGGCATTTTGGAACGGGAGAAAAAGGTGAGATTTCAGGTCAACAACCGTGTTCGGATCCAACGATTANTGTGGCATCATCCACCATCAATTTCTGACAGCAGGGCAAGGAGATCAGTCCCTCATTGGACAATGCAACATGCACTCTTGAATGACGAATGAAATGTAGCCAAACAGGTGGTCATTTGACCACCTCGGATTGATGTAGGCAGATCGTTTGCATGATATCTGCAGGCATGGGTGGTTCAGTGTACCCAGACCATGCCACCTGTCAATGGCACAATCGGCTCCCACTGGAAGACAGAACTGTCCCATCCCAACGGACATCGAAGTCCTCCCATAACACAGAACGCGAACCCTAGGCTGCCATTTTGCAGGCAAGGCAAGCCGTCATTGCCTCGCCCAACGCCATGGCAAGAAGCCAGTCCGCATCTGCAGTTGCTGCTGTTCGTGGTGCTGCACCCAACAGCACCGTCACCACTGTCCAGCCCCTCCAAGGAGAGCTCCTGACAAAAGCTCTATCCAAGTACTACAAGCCACACCCAACTGCAAGCGGCTACCCAGGTTTTTGGTGTGGTGCTTGCGGCAACAACTATGCTGGAGGAAGCGATCGCATGAGGGGCCATTATGGTGCTGCTGTGGGCAACGTTGCCAAGTGCAAGACACCGCCTCCTGGCGCGCGTGCTTTGCTCGGCCTGCCTTCTCTGCCACCACCAAGTGAGGGCTTCAGTGGTGCAGACTCCACCCTCTTCAATGGACAGGGCGAGTCATGGGGTACCAAGGACCGACCTGTTAACTGGGCTCAGCTCACTGCTGAGCGCCAGCGCAAGCAAGCAAGGGAAGCTGCTGGAATCTTTGGCAGTGAAGATGAAGATGATGGCGGTGACTGCACTGCCACGGGTGGTCCCAGCAACCCAGCCATGTCCCTCTTACGCAGCGGTCCAGCCGTATCCTTGCAGTCCCTCAATTGCAGCCGGCAAACAAGCATGCCCGACCACCTCGACAACCGAGCAAACAAAGAGTGCCAGAAGGCAGTGGTGAAGGTGATGGCAACCGCAGGCGTTCCCATTTCCTTCTGCCGCCAGCGAGCCATGCTTGAGGTCATCGAATGCGCCCGCCGCACCACGTCCAGCTTCACGCTTCCATCCCGCGACACGGTGGTTGATACCCTTCTGCCTGAGCTGGACAAGGAGCTTGCCGACATGGAGCAGCCCCTGCGTGCAGGTTGGGAGATCTACGGTGTAACGCTTGGGGTGGATGAGTGGTCTGACATACAGATCAGGCCCATATACTCTGCCATGGCTACAAATGCTGAGGGTACAGCACATCTTTTTTCCCGTGATGCCACAGGAGTCGTGCGTGATGCCAATCATGTTGCGTCGGTCATTGACTTGGCCATGAATGAGGTTGGAGCAGAGAAGGTGATCATGGTGATCACCGATAATGCTTCCACCAACTTGAAGGCTTTCAAGGCCTTGCGCACCAAGTATCCCAATGTCTTTTTCACGGGCTGCGTGGCTCACAGCCTTGACCTGATTCTCAAGGACATTGCAAAGACTGAGTGGGGCACTACATTGCTTGCAAAGTGTGACAAGATTGTGTCCTTCATGCGGAACAAGGACATACTTCGCTCATGGATGAAGGAGGAGGGGGGGGGGAGGTGCTGCTTCCATCATGTGCCACCCGCTTTGGATCTGTGCATCGTATGCTTAAGCATCTCATTGTCATGCAGCCCACCCTCGAGAAGATGGTGAACAGTCCCAAGTGGCAGCAGATTGGAGGTGCTGGCCGTGATGTTGGGTTTCGCGGCAGGAAGAAGGCAGTCCGGCATCTTGTCCGCCAGCGTGTATTCTGGCTGCAGGTCAAGGCGCTCGCCAAACTCATGACGTCGATCCTTGTCGCTCTGCGTAAGGCTGATGCTGCAGGTGGGACCTCTGGCATCATATATGAAGCTCTTCTGGATGCAACGGAGCAACTGCGCAGTCTTGGTGTGGCACGTGGCCGCCGTCGTGCTGCTGTGAACCCCACGTGGGTAAAGTTTGCCATGGAAAGGCTTGCAGACAGGTGGACTAACCAAATGAACTGTCCAGTCTTTGCTGCTGCACGCCGCATTCATCCACAGCACTTTGGCCATAACTTTGATGCTGATGAGAAGACAGTGGAGGCTTGGAATCAGGTGGTGGCTGCACTTGTGCCCGAGAGTGAGCAGGTGGCATTGGAGGAGCAGTTGGACGCTTTCACCAACGGGCGGCTGACGGTGGAGGTGGACCCGGATCGTCTGAAGGATGTAGAGAGGGCAAAGGGTGCAGTGGCCAAGGTTGTGGCCGGAGAAGTTGCTGCATTCCGCTGGCACGCCCGCCACATGACCCGGATGAGTGCCTTGCGGAATCTGGCAATGAAGCTATTGGCGCAGCCGTGCACTTCGTCGGAGAACGAACGGGTGTTTTCCAAACACGAGCTGATCCAGACAGCTCGCAGGAACAGGCTTAAGACGTCAACGTTGGAGATGCTGGTGAGGGTGAATGTCAGGCTGACCCGGATGTATGGGAAGGTGAAGCCAAAGACCCTTGCTGCATTGCTGAAGGATGTAGCAGATGAGGAGGCAGCACAGAGTGGGAGTGACACAGACGGTGAAGTGGAGCATGGTGAGGATTGTGAGGGAGATTGGGATGCTAACATTGCTGGTGCTAATGATGAGGAGACAGGTACAGATGGAGACAAGGCAGGAGGGGCAGAGAAGGAGGTTGGAGAAGGTGAAGAGGAGTTAGTGGATGAGGATAGTGATGATGAGGGTGGTAATGAGGAGGAAGATGACATGGATGATGTGGATGATGAGGAGGAGGAAGAGGATGGGGTTGGCTGTAATGGGACTGCAGATGGGGATGTTGAGGAGGTTTCAAGGATCTTGCGCCTAGGTGTCAGGAAGCGTTATGAGCTAGAGACCCCGCTCCCCCAAGATGCAGCAGCTGCAGTTGCAACACCATCCACTGGCCGCTCCACAGGTACTGGACGTTCAGGTTCAGCTGCAACAAGTTGCCTGCCAAAGAGTGCTGGGCAAGCTTCTGGGGTGACAACTGCATCTGCTGAGAAGTCACCTACTCGTCCCAAGAGGACTTGTGCTCGTCGTGGATAGTTAGTGCAGTTGAAGTGTAGTTTTCTATGTGTGATGGGCTTTTGACACTTTGTTCAATGGAAACATGTTTGCAACTTTGCATGTCTTTCTTTCATTGCAGTTCTAATGTTCCATTAGAATGTTTGATCCTTCACAGAATGTTGGTCCAAGTAACCATGCACCATTGTGTCACATACTTGAGATGAGCTTCAGACTTCAAAGAATTGGCATTCAATGTGAGCAGATGACCCATGTATAGCTGAGTAATGTGCTTCAGCACTGAGTGTAAAGAACCAGGGAATTATACTAAAAAATAGGGCATATGGTTGACCTGTGATAAGAAGTAAGGCAGTTCACAGGTTAAATTTGTGGTAACATGAAGTCACTGTTTGAAAATATGGATCCCACTTGCACATTTGTTCTTTCTAGCATGTTGTGTATGAACCGACTTCCGACTTGAGCTGTAAAGCACCGACTTTCGACTTTCGACTTTCGACTTGGGTGCCGACTTCGACTTAAGGAAGGCAACATGGGTTGGCACCGCTCTACAACCAGTTTGCACCACTCCACAACCAGTTTGCACCACTCCGCAACCAGTTTGCACCACTCCGCAACCAGGTCGCACCAATCCGCAACCAGTTCGCCCCACACCGCAACCAGTTCGATCCACTGCGCAACCTGATCACACCACTCCGCAACCAAATGACACCTCTCCGCAACCAGTTCGCACCTCTCTGCAACCACTTTGCACCACTCCACAACCAGTTCGCACCACTCCGCAACCAGTTTGCACCACTCCGCAACCTGTTCACACCACTCCGCAACCAGTTCGCACCACTCCACAACCAGTTCGCACCACTCCGCAATCTGTTCGCACCACTCCGCACCCAGTTCGTACCACTCGGCAACCAGTTCGCACCACTCCGCAACCAGTTCGCACCACTCCACAGCCAGTTTGAACCACTCAGCAACCAGTTCGCACCACTCCGCAACCAGTTCGCACCACTCCGCAACCAGTTGGCACCACTCCGCCACCAGTTCGTACCACTCCGCAACCAGTTCACATCACTCCGCAACCAAATCGCACCAGTCTGCAACCAGTTGGCACCACTCTGCAACCAGTTCGCAGCACTCGGCAACAAGTTCGCACCAGTCCGCAACCAGTTCGTACCACTCCGCAACCAGTTCGCACCACTCCGCAACTAGTTCGTACCACTGCGCGACCAGTTTGGACCACTCCGCAACCAGTTGGCACCAATCCACAAGCAGTTCGCACCACTCCGCAACCATTTCGCACCAATCCGCAACCAGTTTGCACTAGTCCGCACTCGGTCCGCACCATTCTGCAACCAGTCCACACCACTCCGCAACTGGTTCGCACAACTCCGCAACCAGTTTGCATTACTCCACAACCAGTTCGCACGACTCCGCAACCCGTTTGCACCACTCTGCAACCAGTTCACACTACTCCACAACCGGTTCGCACCGCTCCGCAACCAGTTTGCATTACTCCACAACCAGTTCGCACGACTCCGCAACCCGTTTGCACCACTCTGCAACCAGTTCACACTACTCCACAACCGGTTCGCACCGCTCCGCACTCAATTTGCACCACTCCGCAACCTGTTCTCCCCACTCCGCAACCAGTTCGCACCTCTCCGCAACCAGTTTGCACCACTCCACAACAAGTTTCCATCATTTTGTAACCAGTTCGCTCCACTCTGCAACTAGTTCACACCACTCCGCAACCAGTTGGCACTACTCCAAAACCAGTGCGTACCAGTCCACAACCTGTTCGCACCTCTCGGCAACCAGTTCGCGCCACTCCCCAACCAGTTCGCACCACTCCACAACCAGTTTGCACTACTCCGCAACCAGTTCGCACCACTCCACCACCAATTCGTACCACTCTGCAACCAGCTTACACCACTCCGCATCCAGTTCCCACCACTCCGCAACCGGTTTGCACCGTTCCGCAGCCAGTTAGCAACACTCCGCAACCAGTTCGCACCACTCCGCAACCAGGTCGCTCCACTCCGCAACCAGTTCGCCCCACTCTGCAACCAGTTCGCCCCAGTCCGCAACCAGCTCGCACCACTCCGCAACCAAATCACACCACTCCACAACCGGTTCGCACCAATCCGCAACCAGTTCAAACCACTCCGCAACCAGTTCGCACCACTCCGCAACCAGTTCCCACCACTCCGCAACCAGTTCGCACCACTCCGCAACCAGTTCGCACCACTCCGCAACCAGTTCGCACCAATCCGCAACCAGTTCAAACCACTCCGCAACCAGTTCGCACCACTCCGCAACCAGTTCCCACCACTCCGCAACCAGTTCGCACCACTCCGCAGCCAGTTCGCACAGCTTCGCAACCAGCTCGCACCACTCTGCAACCAGTTTGCACCACTCCGCAAGCAGTTCGCACCACTCCGCAACCAGTTTGCACCACTCCGCAACCAGTTCACACCAATCCCCAACTAGTTCACAGTGCTCCCCAACATTTTCGCACCACTCCGCAACCAGTTCACACCACACCGCAACCAGTTCACACCACTCCGCAACCAGTTTGCACCACTCGGCAACCAGTTCGTACCACTCCGCAACCAGTTAGCACCACTCTGCAATCCGTTTGCACCACTCCGCAACCAGTTTGCACCACTCCACAACCAGTCCGCACCACTCCGCAAACAGTTCGCACCAATCCGCAACCAGGTCGCACCAGTCCGCAACCAGTTCGCCCCACTCCGCAACCAGATCCCACCACTCCGCAACCAAATTTCACCACTCCGGAACCAGATTGCACCACTCCACAACCAGTTTGCACCACTCCGCAACCAGTTTGCACCACTCCGCAACAAGTTTGCACCACTCCGCAACTAGGTCGCACCAATCCGCAACCAGTTCCCACCACTCCACAACCCGTTTGCACCACTCCGCAACCAGTTCGCACCACTCCGCAACCAGTTCGCACCACTTCGTAACCAGTCCGCACCACTCCGCATCCAGTTCACACCACTCCGCAACCAGTTCGTACCACTCCGCAACCAATTCGCAGCACTCCGCAGCCAGTTCGCACTACTCTGCAACCAGTTCGCACCACTCCCCAGCCAGTTTGCACCACTCCACAGCCAGTTCGCACTACTCCACAACTACTTCGCACCAATCCGCAACCAGTTCGTTCCACTCAGCAACCAGTTTTGCACCACTCCGCAACCAGTTTGCACCACTCCGCAACCAGTTCACACCACTCCACAACCAGTTCGCACTGCTCCGCAACCAGTTCACACCACTCCGCAACCAGTTCGCACCACTCCGCATCCCGTTCGCACCACTCGGCAACTAGTTCACACAACTCCTCAACCTGGTGGCACCACTCTACACCAGTTCGCACCACTCCGCAACCAGTTTGCAACACTCTGCAACCAATTCGCTCCACTCAGCAACTACTTCGCACCAAACCACAACCAGTTTGCACCACTCCGCAACCAGTTCACATCACTCCTCAACCGGTTCGCACCGCTCCGTAAGCAGTTTGCACCACTCGGCAACCAGTTTGCACCACTCCGCAACCAGTTCGCACCACTCTGCAACCAATTTGCACCACTCCTCAACCAGTTCACACCACTCCGAAACCAGTTTGCACCACTCCCCAACCAGTTCGCACCCCTATGCAACCAGTTCGCACCACTCTGCAACCAGTTCGCACCACACAGCAACTAGTTCGCACCACTCCGCAACCAGTTCCCACCACTCCACAGCCAGTTCGGACCACTCAGCAACCATTTCGCACCACTCCGCAACCAGTTCGCACCACTCCGCAACCAGTTCGCACCACTCCGCAACCAGTTCGCACCACTCCGCAGCCAGTTCGCACCACTCCACAGCCAGTTCGGACCACTCAGCAACCATTTCGCACCACTCCGCAACCAGTTCGCACCACTCCGCAACCAGTTCGCACCACTCCGCAACCAGTTCGCACCGCTCCGCAACGAGTTCGCACCACTCCCCAACCAGTTTGTACCACTCCGCAACCAGTTCGCACCACTCCGCAACTAGTTTGCACCACTCAGCAACAAGTTTGCACCACTTCGCAGCCAGTTCGCACCAATCCGCAACCAGTTCGCACCACTCTGCAACCAGTTCCCAGCACTCCGCAGCCAGTTTGCACAACTTCACAATCAGTTCGCACCACACTCCAGCCAGTTCGCACCACTCCACAGCAAGTTCGCACCACTCCACAACCACTTCGCACCAGTCCGCAACCAGTTCGCACCACTCCGCAACCAGTTTGAACCACTGTGCAACCAGTTCGCACCACTCCGTAACCAGTTTGCACCACTCGGCCACCAGTTCGCACCAATCCACAACCAGAGTGCACCACTCCGCAACAAGTTTGCACTACTCCGCAACCAGTTCGCACTACTCCGCAACCAGTTTGCAGCACTCCGCAACCAGTTTGCACCACTCCGGAGCCAGTTCGTACCATTCCACAACGAGTTCAGAACACTCCGCAACCAGTTCGCACCACTCCACAACCAGTTCGCACCGCTCCGCAACCAGTTTGCACCACTCCGCAACCAGTTCGCACCACTTAGCAACCAGTTCGCACCACTCCACAACCAGTTTGTACCACTCCGCAACCAGTTTCCACCACTCCGTAACCCGTTTGTACCACTCCGCAACCAGTTCCCACCACTCCACAACCAGTTCGCACCATTCCGCAACCAGTTCGCACCATTCTGCAACCAGGTCGCACAACTCCGCAACCAGTTCGCCCCACTCCGCAATCAGTTCGCCCCACTCCGCAACCAGATCCCACCACTCCGCAACCAAATTACACCACTCCGGAACCAGATTGCACCACTCCGCAACCAGTTCACACCACTCCGCAACCAGTTCGCACCACTCCGCAACCACTTTGCACCACTCCACAACAAGGTCGCACCACTCCGCAACCAGTTCGCACCACTCCGCAACCAGTTCGCACCACTCCGCAACCAGTTCGCACCACTCCGCAACCAGTTCGCACCACTCCGCAACCAGTTCGCACCACTCCGGAACCAGTTCGCACCCCTCCGTAACCAATTCGCACCATACGGCAACCACTTTGCACCACTCGGCAACCTGTTCGCACCACTCCGCAACTAGTTCGCACCACTCCGCAACCAGTTCGCACCACTCCGCAACCAGTTCGCACCACTCCGCAACCAGTTCGCACCACTCCGCAACCAGTTCGCACCACTCCGCAACCAGTTCGCACCACTCTGCAACCAGTTCGCAGCACTCCGCAGCCAGTTGACACCACTCCGCAACCAGTTCGCACCATTCCCCAGCCAGTTCGCACCACTCCACAGCCAGTTCGACCCACTCCACAACCACTTTGCACCAGTCCGCAACCAGTTCGCACCACTCAGCAACCAGTTTGGCACCACTCCGCAACCAGTTTGCACCACTCCGCAACCAGTTCACACCACTCCGCAACTGGTTCGCATCGCTCCACAACCAGTTCGCACCACTCATCAACCAGTTCCTACCACTCCGCAACCTGTTCGCACCACTCCGCAACCAGTTCACACAACTCCGCAACCACGTTGCTCCACTCCGCAACCAGTTGGCACCACTCCGCAACCAGTTTGCACCACTCCGCAACCACTTCGCACCACTCAGCAACCAGTTCGCACCACTCCGCAACCAGTTTGCACGACTCCGCAACCAGTTCACACCACTCCGCAACCGGTTCGCACCGCTCCATAAGCAGTTTGCACCACTTCGCAACCAGTTTGCACCACACCACAACCAGATCGCACCACTCCGCAACCAGTTCCCACCACTCTGCAACCAGTTCACACCACTCCGCAACCAGTTTACATCACTCCCCAACCAGTTCGCACCACTCCGCAACCAGTTCGCACCACTCTGCAACCAGTTCGCACCACACAGCAACCAGTTCGCACCACTCCGCAACCAGTTCCCACCACTCCACAGCCATTTCGGACCACTCAGCAACCATTTCGCACCACTGTGCAACCAGTTTGCACCACTCCGCAACCAGTTCGCACCACTCTGCAACCAGTTCGCACCACTCCGCAACCAGTTTGCACTACTCCGCGACCAGTTCGCACCACTCTGCAGCCAGTTCGCACCACTCGGCAAGCAGTTCGCACCACTCCGCAACCCGTTCGCACCACTCTGCAACCAATTCATACCACTCCCTACCCAGTTCAGACAATTCTGCAACCAGTTTGCACCACTCCGCAACCAGTTCGTACCACTCCGCAACCAATTCGCACCACTCCGCAACCAGTTCGCACCACTCGGCAACCAGTTCTCACCACTCCGCAGCAAGTTCGCACCACTCTGCAACCAGTTCGCATCACTCCGCAACCAGTTTTTCACTAGTCTGCAACCAGTTCGCACCACTCTGCAACCAGTTTGCACCACGCCGCAACCAGTTCGCACCACTCCGCAACCAGTTTGCACCACTCCGCAACCAGTTCATACCACTCCGCGACCAGTTCGGACCACTCCGCAACCAGTTCGCACCAATCCGCAACCAGTTTGCAGCTCTCCGCAACCATTTCGCACCAATCCGCAACCAGTTTGCACCACTCCGCAACCGGTCCGCACCACTCCGAAACCAGTTCACACCACTCGGCAAACGGTTTGCAAAACTCCGCAACCAGTTCGCATTACTCCGCAACCAGTACGCACCACTCCGCAACCCGTTTGCACCACTCCACAACCAGTTCACACCACTCCACAACCGGGGTCACCGCTTTGCACCCAGTTTGCACCACTCTGCAACCTGTTCGCACCAATCCGCAACCAGTTTGCACCACTCCGCAACCGGTTCGCAACACCCCACAACCAGTTCGCACTACACCGCAACCATTTTGCACCACTCCACAACCAGTTCGCACCACTCCACAACCAGTGCGTACCACTCCGCAACTAGTTCATACCATTCTGCAACCAGTTCGCACCACTCCACAACCAGTTGGCACCGCTCTGCAACCAGTTTGTACCACTCCACAACCAGTTCCCACCACTCTGCAACCAGTTCGCACCACTTTGCAACCAGGTCGCACCAATCCTAACCAGTTCGCCCCACTCCGCAACCAGTTTGCCCCACTGCACAACCAGATCGCACCTCTCCACAACCAAATGACACCACTCCGCAACCAGTTCGCACCTCTCCGCAACCACTTCCCACCACTCCACAACCAGTTCGCACCACTCCGCAACCTGTTCACAGCACTCCGCGACCAGTTCGCACCACTCTGCAACCAGTTCCCACCACTCCGCAACCAGTTCGCACCACCTCGCACCCAATTCGCACCACTCCGCAACCAGTTCACACCACTCCACACCCAGTTCGCACCACTCCACAGCCAGTTCGAACCACTCAGCAACCATTTCGCACCACTCCGCAACCAGTTCGCACCACTCCGCAACAAGTTCGCACCACTCTGCCACCAGTTCGCACCACTCCCCAACCAAATCGGACCACTCCACAACGAGTTCGCACCACTCTTCAGCCAGTTCGCACCACTCCGCAAGCAGTTCGCACCACCCCGCAACCAGTTCGCACCATCCGAACCAGTTCACACCACTCCCCAGCCAGTTTGGACAACCCCGCAACCAGTTGGCACCACTCCGCAACCAGTTGGCACCACTCCGCAACCAATTCGCACCACCCTGCAACCAGTTTGCACCACTCGGCAACCAGTTCTCACCACTTGGCAGCCAGTTCCCACCACTCAGCAACCAGTTCACATCACTTCGCAACCAGTTCAGACCAGTCTGCAACCAGTTGGCACCACTCCGCAACCAGTTCGCACCACTCCGCAACCAGTTCTCACCACTTGGCAGCCAGTTCCCACCACTCAGCAACCAGTTCACATCACTTCGCAACCAGTTCAGACCAGTCTGCAACCAGTTGGCACCACTCCGCAACCGGCTCACACAACCCCGCAACCAGTTTGCATTACTCCACAACCAGTTCGCACGACTCCGCAACCCGATTGCACCACTCTGCAACCAGTTCACACCACTCCACAACCGGTTCGCACCGCTCCGCACTCAGTTTGCACCACTCCGCAACCAGTTCGCACCACTCCGCAACCAGTTTGCATTACTCCACAACCAGTTCGCACGACTCCGCAACCCGATTGCACCACTCTGCAACCAGTTCACACCACTCCACAACCGGTTCGCACCGCTCCGCACTCAGTTTGCACCACTCCGCAACCTGTTCGCACCACTCCGAAACCGGTTCGCACCTCTCCGCAACCAGTTTGCACCACTCCACAACCCGTTCGGACCACTCTACAACCGGTTTGCACCACTCCACAACCAGTTCGCACCGCTCCACTAACAGTTCGCGCCACTCCGCAACTGGTTTAAACCACTCCGCAACCATATCACACCACTCCGCAACCGGTTTGCACCGCTCCGCAGCCAGTTAGCACCACTCTGCAACCAGTTTGCACCACTCCGGAACCAGGTCGCTCCACTCCGCAACCAGTTCGCCCCACTCTGCAACCAGTTCTCCCCTCTCGGCAACCAGTTCGCACCACTCCGCAACCAAATCACACCACTCCACAACCGGTTTGCACCACTCCGCAACCAGTTCAAACCACTCCGAAATCAGTTCCCACCACTCCGCAACCAGTTTGCCCCACTCCGCAACCAGTTCGCACCACTCCGCATCCAGTTCGCACCAGTTCGCAACCAGTTCGCACCACTCCGCAACCAGTTCGCACCACTCCGCAACCAGTTCGCACCACTCCGCAACCAGTTCGCACCACTCCGCAACCAGTTCGCACCACTCCACAACCAGTTGGCACCACTCTGCAACCAGTTTGCATCACTCCGCAAGCAGAACGCACCACTCCGCAACCAGTTTGCACCACTCCGCAACCAGTTCGCACCACTCCGCAACCAGTTCGCACCACTCTGCAACCAGTTCGCACCACTCCGCAACCAGTTCGCACCACTCCGCAACCAGTTCGCACCACTCCGCAACCAGT
>SZWC01005490.1:51955-69035 GCA_023375785.1 Penium margaritaceum
CACCTCCTTGTTCGGGTGCATGAGGAAGCGCACGATGCAGCCGAAGGCAAAGGGCAGGCGCAGGCCCGACCGCAGGAGCCGCTGTTTGGTGGGAACGTCGTTGGCCAGCCCAAACATGTTGGAGAGCATGCCCGACGATGCGAGCAGGACGATGTTGCGCGCCGCGGCCAGCGGCTTCAGCTGCCGCAGCACATCCGCATCGAGCACCGTCTGGCCCCAGAACAGCCGGCCGTCCAGCCACACCACGTCGCCCTCCCTCGCCTCCTTGCCCGCGTTGAGCAGCTCAGCTCCGTTTGCCGTGACGTTCATCGGCACGTCGGGGCCCAGCCGCCAGTCGACGAGGTGCGTGTCAAACGCCTCAGAGAAGATGGGCAGGTCGACGACAATCGCGCGGTCCAGCACCAGGGCAATCGCGAAAGCTGAGACGACGCCGAGGAGCTGGTCGCCGAACCCGTTCACCCGCGCGCACGCGAATATGTTGTCTCCCCCGGGGCACGCCACCGTCAGGTACTTGGGCCGTAGGGGCCCCGTGGCCCCCTCCTCCTCGCCCCCTCCCCCTGTCCCCGCCTGAGAAGACGATGCCAGGGAGGAGGGGGAGGAGGAGGATGCACCAGCCTGCCGCATGGCACGGTGCATGCGCGCATACTCCCGGAGCTGCGTGCGGCCGCAGCGGTCGTACAGCTCCTCGCCCTTGCACTTATCGTCCTCGTTGTAATGGAACCACCGCCCGCCGTCCCCATCGCCGTTGTTGTTGGCACTGTCGTGTGCCGCTGAGGAGGACAGCGATGGCGCCTGCTGCTGCTGCTGCGACGGATCCGCTGCAGCCACCACCGACCGCGCTCCCTCGCGCGAGCAGAATCCACGCGGGTCTGTGCCTGCCAGCAACAGCAACAGCAGCAGTAGAGTCGGCGGCTGCCGCGACAACAGCAGCTTTTCGCAGAAAACCGGAGCACCGGCATCCCCAGGCCATGATGACATCGGCATCCCCGCCGGAAGCGGCCTCCTGTCTATTCTTGCCCTGTAGCTGCTGCCGCTGCTGCCGCTGGAGCTGGGAGTAGAGCTCATTTCGCTGTTGCTCACGCCACTACCGCGGCTCCTCGGCGCCTTGCCGACTTCTCCCGTCTTCGCCTGGAAAGACTGCCGGCGGCATAATCGGCCGGCCGGCTGGTTGCGTTTTTTTAGGGGCGGAAGTCATCTGTATCCATTTTCTGCAAGATCAGAATCCGATGTGCCCACTCAACGCGAAAGATTTCCATATCACCAGCTAGCTGTCACGACCGAGACATATACGAGTTTCTGAACTCCACGAGTGGGACTTTCTATCCCTAAACTTGCAAAACTGCCTTTCTACCTCAGGATATATCCGCCGTTAGGTGAAGGGAATTCTGGCACCTACCCTGGCCTCCAGCAATCCGTTCCTAAAGGTTCTGGTAACTTCGACCACGTTCTAGAATGGTCAACAGAATTATCGTGAACTTTACCGATGTTTTAATACTGTTTTTTTTTTTCAATTCTTGATGGCGTTAGACTTTTGTAAAACCGTGCCTCGATGTTCTCGAAACCACCCGACATCTTGACGAAGTTTGTTGAAGCGGTCACTCACGGCGCAATATTGCAAATTTTGCTCGGCTCTGACGCCGAAGAACCAACATAAGCCTCATTGTGATTCTTGTCATTGTGTGTTTTCGCTTGACTTGTTCGATACTTGTCATAGAAGTACACATACTGATTAATACAAGTTATTCGTTTTTCCCAATTCCTTCATTCATCTACTTCTCTGCACCTCGTAAGCCACCCACGTTTCGCTCAGTGTCAAACTTCGTATCACAGCACAATGGCGCTAGAGGGGAAGTCAACACATTGACTACAAGGCGACAATCTTGCATGAGTCTTTAGCACATCTCCACCATTCAAAGGCTTGCGAACCTTGAGACGACAACACAACCAACGGTTGTGGTAGACTTGCAGGAAAGTCGAGGCACATCCCGCACGTCTTTCATAAACGGAAGCAACAGACCAAAAAGGGAGGAAGTCGTGGAGAAAAAATGAGGAGTCAAAACGGGAAAGGACACGAGAAGACATTGAAACTCATATCCTGTAACTAAAATGCAGCGTCCGATCGCCTATCTCAGCGGCCCACATCGAAGCAGACGAGGGTTCCTAATATCACAAAGTTCAACGAGGGATACGAGGACGACCAACTAGGAAAGGATTTTTGCTACGAGTACAACAAAGGGATTGTAAAAGTCGCATATTGATATAGGCACTAAATGATGGAGGTGATTCTCACAGCTTTGTAAGTAAGGACATGGTTCAAAAGCTCAGCTTTGCAGACTAAACAAGGGGTGTTTGAAGGAGATACTGTCAACGGAGGACTGTAGATATGTTGACTTCACGAACCTTTCCAATTGCAAATCAGAAATTTGCATGGCGTAGCGGTCTAAGAATCGTACCCAATAAGTGAAAAAATTTGTCCAATACGTTTTGTCACTAGTTGGGCAAGTTTTGTAGACTGTTACGAGGTCGAGCGAACCATAAGGTAGCAAAAGATATGGGAATTCACACGGGTGGAAGCGGTAGAGGGAGTTATTGCAATCGAAAAACGCCAAGCGATGTTTGTGGATGTGTCCATGAGATGTTTGCGACGCTAGGAAAAAGCGTGGCTAGTCCATGTGAACATTGGAAAAGCGGAAGAAATCACAACAACAGAGCGACCATATTGGCCGTAACACCCAATAAGTTTGTAGATGTTCCAAAGGAATTTGCATTGCGCGTCAAGGAACTTGGAGGGGGTTTTCCGAAAGAAATGCTACAAGAGTTCCCTCCGTAATGAAACGTCGATCACTCGATACACACAAAGCCGGACAACAAATTGTTGGTGAAGGGAACCTGATAGACGAATGACCATAAGCTGACCGAACTCAACAAGCAACTTGACGAGATGCTCAGTTAGGGATTCATCAGACACTCCACGTCATCTTACACGTCATCTGCACTTTTTATATCAAAGAAAGACGAAGAGATGCGGATGTGCCTGGACTATTGAGCGTTGATCAACATCAGTTTCAGACCTGTTACCCTCTTCCACAAGCAGATGAACTTTTTGACTAACTCTATGGGGCAGTAGTGTTCACCAATTTCACCTACGCAACGGCTATCATAGGATCCACGTATCTCATAATGTCATTAAGAAAATGACATTCCACATTATGTACTGGTAATTAGAGTTTGCGGTCATGCTATTTGGACTTACAAACCTCCCTGCGACATTTGTGGCAAGGAAGAATAACATGTTTTTCTTGTTCCTCCATGACTTCGCCGTCGTATATCTTGACAACATCCTAGTTCATAACCGCATCCCATAGGAGCACAATAGACATCTCTAAAACTTTCTCAAGGTTTGAGAGGGGGGGGGGAGAGAGAGAGAGAGGGAGAGAGAGAGAGAGAGAGAGAGAGAGAGAGAGAGAGATTTAGAAAAAAATCTTGAAATGCAACCATGGACATAAGAGGAGGAGGCAGTCGCTGATTGGCCAACGTTGACCAACATTTGGAACAACTAAGTGTTTCTAGGAGTATGCAATCACTACTATCAATTTGTAAAGGACTACGTCCATGTGTGAGTCTTGTACACACGTTGGAAAAATGGCAGTGTAACTTGGAACACAGTCGATGAGTCATTCACGCTGATCACCACTTGCAAAAACAATTCAAGACTTAGTCAAGGTCGAGTCGTCGACAAACTAAATGGGTGGAGTTCTTCGAGTCCAACTTCGACTACGATGTGGAATATTGACCTGGAAAAACAAGTCTAGCCGATACTCTCAGCTGGAAGCCAAATTTGAGGCTCTTCGCGAATGATTACGAGGAGTTTGACGAGTAGGGCAAGACCAAGTTCAGGTCTAATGACCCATACTGGCGATGAAAATTTACTCACTAGGTCATCGTACCACCAAATAGGGAGTTGCGGTGTATGCTATCGGAGGAGGGCTATGACACTGGTCCAAGTGGACACTTTGCGGTGGAGAATGCGCTTAAGAAGATGGCATTGCGTGACACCTGTCAACGGCAAACATCTCGTCACAGGAGGCCATTAGGTTTACTCTAATCCCTCCCTCTTTTGAAGAAGCCATGGGTTGACACCCGCATGGACTTCGTGATGGGATAGATTGCCACTTCTGAAGGCTAGGATGCCATCGTCGTGGTGGTCGAAAGGTTTTCAGAGGTATCACACTTCATTTTGGCAATGACCATCGTCACCTCAGAGGAAACAACACGAATCTCTCTGAATGTGATCGTGTAGATACACGGCATGCCACATATCATCATCAATGACAGAGATGGCTGTTTCACTAGCCATTTTTAGCATGCATTGATGTCATGTTTTGGCAGTTGGAATGAGCTTTGAACGCCGTTCCATCCTCAAACTGACACGCAGACCAAGCGGACCACTCAGATGCTCGAACAATGTCTCCGTACATTATGCGAGCCACACGGCACAGCTTGGGCCGAAAAAACAACGACTGCCGAACTTGTATACAACTTTGGAACTTCCACCAAAAAGGGTGAAACTCTGTTCGAAGTGGTTTACGGTAAAGTTCTTGCCACACCGGCAAGACTTCAAAGCCAGAGCAATACTCCCTTGGTTGATGTCCACCGATGGGATTTCTCCAGCATTTGGAAGAAAACGTGACAAACTCTTGCAAAAACCCAAGCAGCTATGAAGCGAGCTATAGACAAATATCATAACGATGACGTGACCAAGTTCTCCTTAGCTTGGCAAATGTAAAACTCCAAGGACAGGAGTTCATGAAACTCAAACCCCGGTGGTTGGGACCGTTCGAAATCAAACAAATGCAAACCCCTATCATCTCTTGATTTTGCCTGCCTGGTCACATGGCAATTGACCCCTATTCTCCACATCAGCAAGCTCAAGCACTATTTGGACCCACACCACAACTTCCTAGTCAGAGACGTCAGTCCTCCCCCTCCTATTCAAGTGGATGTGTATACGGAGAATCTGATTCAAGAAATCCTCCGACATTGGCACCGTGGAAAACCGATAGAGTATCTGGTCAAATGGCATGGGGAAGATGCCTCGGAAAACAAATAGGAGCCCTGCGACAAACTCCGAGAGGTCGATTATCTGATCGACGTCTACTACTGTCGTCACCAGTCTACGTCTGCTTAAGCACCGGGTTGTCACAACTGAAAAGGGGGAAAGTGGTACGTCCGAGACGTACTCTAGTCCCTAAACTATGCGAGTGGGCATTTCTGTCCTTACATTTGTGGCCCGTTGCACATGAACCTCATGATTTTTCCGCCGATCGATCGAGGGAACTGTGGCCACCAGTCCTCACCTCTAGTGTTCCGTTCCCAAAGGTTCTAAAAACTTACACCACTTTCTAGAATGGTAGATATAAGTATCACAAATCACACCAATTTTTTGATACTATTTGATTGACTACTCAATGTGGCTAGACGTTTATAAAACCACGTCCCGGCATCATGGAAACTCGTCAAATTCTCGGTGGCATTTCTCAAAGGAACAAATCACGATACGACATCACATACGATGCTCAGCTCAAAGCGTCAAAGACAAAACATATTCCTCATTGTGATTCTTGTCATTGTTTATATGCGCTTGACTTTTTTTATACTTGTCATAAAAGGAAACTTACTCTTTAATACGGATCATCCATTTTTCCAGAGTCATTGATCAATCCACCGCTCCACACCTCATCGATCTAAACCACCCCTATCCCGCTCGGCGCGACACTGGCACTGTTGAGCTTGTAATAATTGAAAATGAAAAACATAAGCCTTTGTCGCATCCGATGCGGTATCAAAACTCTGACGTCATCACTTGATTGAGAAGTAATCACAAACCCCTCAATAGAGGAGCTTGTGAATGTTTCTTTGTTTTTTGTCAAGATTTTTGTGGGGGGTTCAAGATTCCCTATGTGTCAAAAGGGCACCAACCAAGCCACGCTACAACGCGCCCATTAGGTTCTCATGTAAAAAAAAATTCAAAGCCTCAAATGTAATTTAGGGTAGGTTTTGAAGGTGATTCTTACAGAAAGGGCGGAATAACCATATAGCCCTCGTTTTGGGGAGAAGGACTGATTCCCCCCTGCTTCGGAAGAATAAGCCCCATTCGTCCCTTTGTCGGAACAATAAGCCCCATTCGCCCTCCGTCAGATCAATAAGCCTCATTTGTCCCTACCTTGGAACAATACGCCTGATTCGTCCCTGCGTCGCACCTACGAGCCTGATTTGCCCCTTCTACGCAAAACATGGGTTTATGGCTTAGAAAATGTATAGTATACTCCTCTTGTTTGTAAAAAACAGTATGTTGACGTTGCATGGCATGCACAGTCAACATGCTGACGTGATGTAACTGGACGAACGATCAAAAACTCCTTTAGGGAGGGATTTGTGATACTTGGGAAGTAGTTTGTGCATGGGGGGTTCAACATTCTCCATGTGCTGAAAGGGAACCTGCTAGGCCTCGCTACCGGAGGGCCTTGCGGGTGCCTGTGCGAAAACAAAACCCCAAAACCGTGGATGTAATCATAGGGTGGGTTTGTGTATGGTTTGTATGTCCAACATGGGTGTAAAGCTAAGCAAAAAACAAACAGTAGTGAATGAGGAGGTTTTAACTCCCAATTGACAAAACGCCGGGGATTCCGCCCAATGGGTGTCGGCCGGAATCACCGGCGCTCCAAGCCCCGTCCCCCCTTTAGCCTCTTGTCACCCATTCCTTTGCAGCCCTCAATCGCAAGGGCCTTGATCGACGTTCGGGTGGGTGGGCTGGTGGGCTACTAAGGAGGGGGTCGGTGGTGGTTGGCAAAGTGCCGAACGACATTTTTGAGTCCCTCCCCCCACCACATCTCATTCGGATCGCGGCCCTCCATCACGACGACCACGATAGAGGGTCACGATCCAACACTGCATGCCCAATTTCACCATGCTCCAGTGGAGTTATGCATCCCTGTTCGAGCATGGTGAAAACGGGTGGGCAAATGGGGCATTTTGTTGCTGATCAGGGGCAGATGGGACGTTTTGTTCCGCGGTAGGAGCACATGGGGCTTATTGTTCCGAAAGAGGGGCGAATGGGCCTTATCTTTCTGACGAAGGGACGAATGGGGCTGATTGTTCCGACGGAGGGACGAATGGGGCTTATTGTTTCGACGGAGGGGTATATGAGGGTCAAGAGTGAAAACACAAGGGTAATTGGCATTTTCACTGTTACAAAAAACGGATTGGGGACTACAGTGAGAAAAAATCTAAATCAAATCGGGTGGGCGGAGTGACCATATACGCCTTCTTTCATCGAATAAGCCTGGTTTCCGCCTACCTCGGAACAATAAGCCCCATTTGCCCTTCCCTAAGAACAATAAGCCTCATTCGCCCTCATGCTAGAACAATAAGCCTCATCCACCCCTACCTTAGAAAAACAAGCCTCATGCACCCTTGCCTTGGAACAAGAAGCCCCATATACCTTGGCATTGCCCGACTCTCCATCTGACGGTACATTGTTCATTTTCTAAAGTAAAAGGTTAGCTGGTGTTATCTTTACACTTTCAATCTGTTTGCGGTTTTTTTGTGCGTGCACACGTCATGCATGTACGTTTCTCACACGTGAACGTACGATAGCGTGAACATTATTAATTAGGACATAATTATCATTCTGTCCAATCCGCGAGGTGGTTGGTGATGCCCAACCGACAAACAAATTGTATTGACGCCCTGCCCAGAAACAAAGTCTGCTCTAACCACTCGCTTCACCATGCTCGATCAGCAGCATGCACCGCTCATCAAGCAAAGGGAGGTAGGGCATGTGGACCCCCCTCGTGATTCTCGCTCCCACTCGAGAATCACGATCTAGCGATGAGCTCTTTCTTTTTTTTTTTTTGGGTGATATAGCTCGCAAACACATAAAACACAAAGTGTGACTCTCATATTCCCGTTGTTTGGAAGAAAAGCAACGATCCACCCGTTGCTCAGAAGAAAAGGCAACAATTTGCTCACCATGCGTTACAAAAGCAACCATCCACCCAACCTTCGCAGAAAAATCAACCAGCCGCCCACCCCTTTCTTCATGTCGGATCACAGCATGTGCTTTGGACCTGACATGGAAAAAAATGCAATGGTGCATCCGTATGAGGCATATTGAATGAAAAAAACCATGTCATGCATCAATGCTACATGGTATGTGGCGGGAACATGATATTTTTCTTAGCGTTTCTTGGTTCCTAAGGTGTTTTCTGTGTAACGTTGGCATATTCGTTGTTTTATGGATGGCAATGTCATATGTGTTGTTTTTTGTGCGACGTTGTCTTATGTGTTTTTAATTTTAACGGCATTGTCATGTGCGTTACTTTGTGTGTGACAATGGTACATCGGCTATATAGTTCCAAAAACTGGGTATACGGGACTTGAACCCTGTTTTTTTAAGACGCAAACCCTCTAGCTTGATTGAGGCTTTTGCTTGTCAGATAAAAGAACGAAGGGCTCATCGCTCGATCGTAATCGAGCGAAAATGCAAGCTTTTGAGATCAAGCAGAAACGGTTGTTTCATTTCCTTTTTGTTGCTCGCAAACCTAAAAAAATTTACATGCAAACCTTAGTGAAACCCTACCCCAATTTACATTCGGTGTTTTAGGGTTTTGCTTTTGTTTGAGCTCCTGTTGGGCCCCATAGTAGCGGGACCCACCAGCTTCCTTTTCAACGCATGGGTAGTCTCGGACACCCTATGCAAACCATACGCAAACCCCCCTGCCCCCTACGAAAAGTCACAAATCCCTTGAATGAGGGATTTCTGAATGTTTAAAGAAATTGATGACGTCAACATGTCGCCACTGCATCGCATGCAGCGTTGACATGCTGCGCTTTCTCGCTGTTTGTGGGTGAAATGTCAAGATTCTCATGTGAGTGGGTAGGGGAGTCTTCTTCTTCCAAACTTCGGATAAGGTAGTTTTATTCTTTCAAACTCCGGGTAGGGCATACACACAATTGAATTTCATGGGTAATCCTTACATGTACCCTATTTCTTACTTACATAGATATGTTTGGTTTAACGAAGTCATTATGGTGTGAAAATGGGGCTATGCTTTTGGCGCCAACATATCCAATTCATTCCGGTAGTCTTACATCCCAAGGACCAAATATCTGCATGGTCGTCTTGTCGACATCAGTATTGTCATTGTTTCATCGAAACACCCCCTGCTCCAACAATGGCCATGAGCTGGCAGGCGTTCATGCAGTGGCATGCATTCGTGCTCCTGAACCCAAGAGTTGCCTGACCAGCTCAGTGAATGCTAAGCAAGCCAATGGCATTGCGCCGCTAAACGCTTTGACATTTTCCCCTGTTGCAACTGCCGCGGCAGCCTATCATGAGCGACCAGAGACATGTCGCTGTCACATTGTTGCAACCACCGTTCGCCATGGACATGCATTAGGGTACGAGACTTTGTGCCTGAAAGTATGTTGCCATTGGTGGACAGCGACACGCGCAAGGCTACGACGTTGTAGGCTTGGAGGTATGTTTCAGTAGACAGTGCCATCATGCTACGTGTTTTACCATTCTCTGATTGTCTGGCTAGGAGAGGCGATGTCCCGGCGCTGTGCCTCTGCGCTCACTCCAATCCCATTCAGTCTTGCTTTGTTTCCATTGATGCCCTAACGCCGCCTTCAACCATGCCTCTTCTGCAGCTGCGTCCTGCGTGACTTCGGCATGGTGGAACAAGTCATAGAACACACCGATAGGCCGATTCAAGTGGATAGATGTGATGTATAGCATGCTAGATTGTGGAAAAAATGCCCTCTTTTTCGGATGGCTTTCCAACCTGATGCGTGGCATCTAGCCATGCGACCAACTCCCTACGAGAACGATCCACCACCTGCTCTGGGTCCTGCTCCACGGTGGTACCCTGATAACCCTCCTTTGAACGTCACATCCAGTATGTTTGACGATGTTATGTTTTGGTTTGAGAGGGATTGGAACGATGACTGGTTTTATCTGTGGTTGGGCAAGTGGTATTCCCTCCCACAAAATCAATCCCCTGAAGACCAACCTCGTGCTCCGGGGTCTCGAGATGTCCAAGAAGCAGGACCGGTTAGGTTTAGCATGGGGCACTGACCCTACCTCTCCCTCCCACGTGGACACCTTGGTAACTCCTGCCTTGTCTAGGTTATCATGTGCCTTTTTTTTGCAATAGAATGTGGCTCTAGAATGCTTTCTTGATACACTTGACATTTCCTCTTTCTTTTTTTTTCCTCATGCACTTGTCTAGACAATTGATTTCAACGACAAACCATGTCAAACCCCCAAGAAGCGCAAGGAGATGTGAAAGGAACCAAAGGGAGGGATGGTCTTTGATAACATGGATGGCGCACGTGTGTATGTGGAGGACTATTCGGTTTGGTCTGAAATGGATTCGCAGTGAGCCGTGTAATTCCACGTTACATGTGCTAAGGCCAAAACCAATGGCTGTTGCTGGCTCCTCCGTTCCAGTATTACAAGCAAGCTTGGCCATGTCACTGTGTCACACTACGCTGAAGGCCACAAGTGCGTCCCAAGCATTAAGGGCTACAACCATGCAAGGCAGAAAGGCTGGTTGGTTTGCAAGATCTTTGAGGCTCTGTAGCGCGACTCCACAGCATCCACTGCTACCCAGCGGTAGGTTCTCCATGAGAGGACTGGGATGAATATCTCAAACAACACGCTCTACCACGCCAAGGCGCAGGTCCAAGAGAATTTGATGGGCAAGAAGAGTGACACAGTGAGCTTGTTCCCTTCCTACATCCATGAGGTATGTGGCTTTGTTTGGTTCATTTTCTTGCTTTGTTTTTGCAAGTAGTCATTCCTTGTTTTTTCACGTTCATGCCCACATGCTCCATGGAGCTAAAACACGTCAACCTAGGTACACATGCTGTGGCACACGAGGATAGGAGCAGTGCCTTCCTGTGGGCATTCATCGCTCTTGGAGATGCCAGAATCGGCTTCCAGCATAGTCGCAGGATTGTGACAATGTACGCCACGTTTCTGGAAAATGGCCACAAATAGGTCCTCTTGCTTGCTCATTTTTTTTTTTCTTTTCTTGCCAATGGCCATACAGTCCCCATGGCCTGGGCTCTGGCACCGACAGAGGAAGAGAAGGGTTGGAACTTTTTCTTCGCACAGCTAGCTCTTCCCTATCCCACTGCTGGACACACTGGATCATGCATCATCACAGACCAGGGAAAAGCCCTGGAGAAGGTCGCGTAGTATTACCTCGCCGGTGCCACCCACACGTTTTGCGCCTGGCATATTCGCACAAGCTACGGCAAAAAGGCCGGACACTGGGCATGGAAGTGTGTCCATGCAATGAATGTTGAACGGTGGGAGAAGGACAAGCGAGTGCGTCCGCTTATGCATACCTGTTTGGACGGGAGGGGGACAATGGGGTTGTGGTCCCCCGGGGTGCCTCTCGACAAGTGGATCCGCCTCCACTTCCCTTTGGGCAGAGGAGGCCATAACACGTCAAATTCTGTAGCGAGCTGGAATGCCTGCATTGCAGCTCACTGAATGTTATACTCATACTATTGCTTTGCGTTGATGTGCCCTTTCATCCAGCAATTGTTCTGCACCCGTCGTGCCCAGGCAGCAGAGGCAAAAACCGCACTGACACCAGCACAGCACGACCGGCTTCTCCACTACCTTGTAGTTGCATGGGGATACAATGTCACACAGAAGGGGCCCAACACTGCCAAGGTGTCTGGGCCGACAAGTTATCCGCGGCAGGTGGATCTTGTTGACAAGTCTTGCAGCTGAGGCAGGTCGAAGGAGTTCGGCCTGCCCTGTCAACATGCGTGTGCCTTTTTGCTCACAAAACACGTCAACGCTGAAAACCTGGCAGACCTGGGGCTCACCCGCGTGGCGTTCCGTCATGCATATGCCAACCCCATCCCTTCACCAGTGGTAAAAACCATTCGACCAATTGAACCTGCCTGGCTATAGCCGAGACCTCATCGTGGCAAGGGACACCCATGCATCATAAGTAAGGACCAGGAGACATGGCACAAGAAGAACTTCATTTGCCCCCACTGTGTGGAAAAAGGGGCATACAAAGACCCGTTGAACGAACCCTCCAGTCCTGAACTCAGCACAGGCCACAGCACAATATGATGGTGGTCTTGCTACTGTGGTAAAGTAAGCTGCAGCCGCGTTGGAAGTGCGTGCCTGTGCCTCTATGGGTGGGGATCCACCACTTGCACAGTATGGTGCTGGTGACATGGAGTACAAATCCGAGATGCAATCTCTGGATGCATGAGATGATGAGGATGATGGTCTTGAATGTAATGACTCTGGTATATACTCCACTCCTGTTGGTGCTTTTGGTGAGACGGTGACGTAGGATGAGCACACTCAGCAGTTGGATGAGGAGGAGAGGGAGTGGCAGGAAACACACGAAGAAGAACCAGAGGAGGCAAAGTGAGGTGACTATGCATGCATGGTACTTCATGTTTCATTTGTTTATTCTACTTGCAATCCATCCTCTTCCCTTGCGGTAAAGAACTAACTCCTGTCGTTGTTCTTGCGTAGGATGAACCATGCCGGACCATGGAGATTCAGCAAACATTTTTTTCAAGAACCTCACACTCCAGGAGGAAAGGGGGGGGTTTGGGTTAGGCATAAGGTTAAGGTTAGGCTGAATGGGACAATTCTGGGGAGGGGGGCCCGTGGTGTGTACATTCCTGGAAGCAAACATGGCGACCAAGAGTGCGACAGTGAGACCGATGAATTATACAACACTGAATATTTTCAGCAATGGAAGAGGTTTTGTCCAGTGTGTGACAATGTTCATGTCCTCCGAGGGTTGAGTCAAGATTTTTATGAAGAGATTACGTATCCTACCTTCACTGTTTGCAGTCATTCCTGATGCATGTTTCCTTTACACAGATTTAGTCCTCATCCCTTTCTAGAATCCTCTTGTGCTATGAGTGATGAGTGACTGTGGAGTGCATACAAAAAATTTCCGTGCAGTCCATGTTGCATAAAGGGTGCGTGGAGGAGAGTAGGGGCTGATTCATTTTTACCCACGTACTGAAAAATTCTACGCAGGTTGCCCACTGTTTGGAATTTTTTTTAACAAATCATCCACTCCCTTGGGAAGACACATCCAAGGCCCACTTTTTGGCAGGGGGGGTCCTCGCTTTCCCCACTCTTTTTAATAGGAGATCCCCTTATCCAAATTTTTAAAAAACTGCGTACGGTGCCCACTTTTCACAACATGAATCCGATACCCACTACACTCATACTTAGGTTGACAGAATTTTCAACACCCAAACACCACGATTTCTGCAAAACGGAACCCACAAGGTAAAATTCTCAGGTCCTCTTTATGTACTCATACATACATGTAAAAAGATACATAGTCACCACGTTTGTGCCTTTATCATTCGTTCTCAACAGGAACGCTGATTGCTAACTAAACGACATGGAACACATTCAACTGGTTGAAAACTTGTTATAACAAGGGCTTGTCTATTTATTCAAAACTGACTTGACAACTGCCATCTCTTTACATCGAATGGTTCAATTTTGATCTTCTACCGTCCGATCGACTACATGACGACCCGGTTCCTCCTTTTTGACACGATTTTCTTATAACTTTCTCCATGTCATACATCGTGAACGAGCATCACCCTGCTTAGCAGAACAAAAAGAAGTATTCGGTTCCATCGAATTAACACCAAGGATCTACTTTCTTTGTGGGTGGAAGAATCATGAAGTCTTGTAATTTGAATAGTAGAAGGTGGTATAAAAAATGTCCTAATGTGAGGTGAACATCTTTTTCTAGAAATGGATAAATCGACCACCAAGTTTTGCGTTGGTAGAAAGATAGACATATCCCCATGTGGATGCTTATTGTCTCTCATTATAAACAAGGGTTCAAGTCACATACACCCAGTTTTTGGAACTATATAGCTGACTTACCAATGTCGCACACAATGTAACGCATATGGCAATGCGCATAAAAAAAAACACATATGAGAACGTCGCACAAAGATAACGTGTGTGACGATGCCGTATACAAAACAATGCATATGCCAACGTTACACAGAAATTACATTAGGAATCCAGAAACGCTATAAAAAAAAGTCATGTTCCCGCCACATACCATGTAGCATTGATGCATGACATGATTTTTGTCATTCACTATGTCTCAGATGGATGCACCATTGCACTTTTTTCCATGTCAGGTCCAAAACACATGTTGTGATCCAGAATGAAGAAAAGGGTGGGTGGCTGGTTTATTTTGTTGTGGAGGCTGGGCGAATGGTTGCTTTTGTAACGCATGGTGGGCGGATGGTTGCTTTTCTTCTGAACCACGGGCGGATCGTTGCTTTTCTTCCAAACGACAGGAGGATGAGAGTCACACTTTGGGTTTTATGGGTATCTGAGCTATTTCACCCTTTCCATTGGTCGACAGGTGTACTTGGGTTGACAGGTGTATTTGGGTTGACCGTGTCCCATGCGCGCTGTATCTTAGCCCGTTCGGCCACCATAGTGTAGTGGTCCATGGGGGGGGAAGTGTCACAGCTCCCAAAGGACCTAGGACTGGCTGTGGATGACCCGTCCAAAGCTGCAACGGTGGCAGAGGATGTGCATGTCGAACATGGGAAATGTCAAAACATGGCTTGCAAAGAACTCGTGAGTGCAAGAGGGAGGACATAATCGATTGCGGTCAATCCCGTTAAATATGCAGAGCATACATATGGGTTTGACTGCGCAATTGAGAGTACTATGGCCCAAAGCGTTTCGTGTATTTGAATAGAATCACTTGACATTTGCACTGTCATGTGCGGCCGACCGCACACCAAGGCAGGGAGGTGCATTCACGAGTTCCATGCCAAGCCTTTGCTCAGACCGAGGCATTCATGTTCCACATAAAGTGTGTAGGATAGGATTCCGTTCAGTGGACGTCATCCTGCATACTCTACACATTGGGTACATTAGGCTTGTATTGCGCAAATTCCGAAGGTTCGACCCAAAGTACGGGACGATGGGTATATGGGGCTTATTGTTATCAGGCAGGGCCGAATGTGGCTTATTGTGCTGGCGCAGGGGTGAATGAGGCTTGTTTTTCTAATGGAGGGGCAAAAGTGGCTCATTGTTCTGATGGAGGGGCGAATGGGACTTATTGTTCCGGCGGAGGGGTATATGAGGGTCCCGGGTGACAAAACTGGAAAGGGTGAAATAGCTCAGATACCCATAAAACACAAAGTGTGACTCTCATCCGCCTGTTGTTTGGAAGAGAAGTAACGATCCGCCCGTGGTTTGGAAGAAAGGCAACCATCCAACCACCATGCATTACAAGAGCAACCATCTGTCCAACCTCCGCAACAAAATCAACCAGCCGTCCACCACTTTCTTCATGCTGGATCACAACATGTGTCTTGGACCTGACATGGAAAAAAATACAATGGTGCATTCGTTTGAGACATGGTGAATGACAAAAACAATGTCATGCATCAATGCTACATGGTATGTGGCAGGAACATGACATTTTTTTGAGCGTTTATGGGTGCCTAAGGTGTTTTCTGTGTAACGTTAGCATATGCATTATTTTATGTATGGCACTGTCATATGTGTTATTTTTTGTGCGACATTGTCATACGTGTTGTTTTTTGTGCAGGATTGTCATATGCATTATTTTTTGTGTGACATTGGCATATCAACTATATAGGTTGGAAAACTGGGTATATGTGACTTGAACCCACCTGGAAATCATTAGCATTTTCACCAAAATTGGGCACTTTGTCTTGATTGTGATCTGACAATGATCCCTTTTCCTTTGTTTTTCAACTTGTAAAGCCCCTAGTACAATGTAGGATTTTAATTTTGAGTGAAATATCTCACATACCCATAATGCAAAAGTGTGACTCCCATCCAACCCCCTTGCGTAGAAAAAGTAACCATCCATCCAGCCCTTGGAACAAAAGCAACCATACACCAACCATGTAGGAAAAAACAACAATCCGTTTGGCCTCCGCAATAAAAATCAAGCAGCCGCACACCCCTTTTACCATGCTTCATTGTGGCATGTGTCACGGAACTGACATGGAAAAGAGTGCAAAGGTGAATCTAGCTGATCCATGAAAAATGATAAACATTATTTCATGTATCGATGCCGCATGGTATGTGGTAACAAAATGACATTTTCTTAAATCTTCTGGGTTCCTTGGGTACTTTTTGTGCAACGTTGGCATATGCGTAATGTTATGTACCATATTGTCATAAGTATTGTTTTTTGTACGGTGTTTTCACATGCGTTATCTTTTGTGCGGTATTGTCGTATGTATTGTTTTGTGTGGGACAATGGTGCATCATCGTTTTTGTTAAAAAAACTGGTTGTATGTGGCTTGTACCTTTTACGCTTTGCTCGAGTTGTGTAGGTGGTGAAACATGTTAGGGTGCGGGATGTGACACACATAGAGAGTAGAACACATATAGAGTCATGGACTGGAGCGAACGGGCTCGGCCCTCAGAAAAACAAAATCTTGCACAAAAGTGTTATCAGTAGCAGGGCAATGAGATGATCTATGTTAGTCGACCGGGCCACCTACATGAGAGCCTCAACGTGGGGCCTGGACGCCACACTGGGATCAAACAGGATGGGTTGGCGATGTGCCGACGGTGATTTCTCACATGCGAGGATAACCCGGTCCTGTGGTCCCAAAGGATCAGCAACCCAACATCATCTAATTTGCCACCTGTTCCAATAATGCATGAATTTTGTAACAGTCAACCACGTCGACAACGATTGTATGTGGGTGCATGCACCCCACTATGTCTTGCTCCATCTATTGTCAAACTGAAACCAAGCAGGTTGTACTGATCACAGCCTTCTAGCTCTCAAACAAATATGAATTGGACACTATCGGTGACACTATTGTACTAGAATAAGACGCCAGTAGTGCATAGTCCATTGCATGTGTGTCGATGCTGCACTCGAGAGCTTCAATTCAGTTTAGTCACCTGTGGTGACTCTGTGTGTGTGTGTGTGTGTGTGTGTGTGTGTGTGTGTGTGTG
>SZWC01005490.1:87065-97764 GCA_023375785.1 Penium margaritaceum
AGGGAGAGAGAGAGAGAGAGAGAGAGAGAGAGAGAGAGAGAGAGAGAGAGAGAGGGAAGAGGCGTAGGAATGTACTGTTTTAGTATGAGAGAAGAAGAGCCAAGCTCGTGCTGCACTTGAGAAGTGCGATGAGGTCCTAGGAGGGCCCGCAAATCAGCAGCCGCAGTGACAGCTACGTGATCGGGAGCTGCATGGAGTTGCATCGGCAGTGGCAGCCACGTGAAGCACTAGCTGAAACTGCAGCTATGCGCAACAGCAGCTGCAACGGCGGTTGAGCGCACCAGCGGGCAGCAGCAGCAGCCAGCAGCTGCAGCAGCGGGAATCAGCCGTAGCAACAGCTAACCAGTTGCAGAAGCAGGTGCAGCTGTATGGAGTAGCAGCTGCTGCGACGGCAGTGTGTAGCAACGGGTGGCATCTGCAGCCAGCGGGTGCAGCAGTGTGCAGCAGCCGCAGCAATGATTGCCCAGCCGCAATAGTCGCGGCAGCTGCGTGGAGTAGCACCTGCAACAGCAGCGGCGTGTAGCAGCGGGCGGCAGCAGCAGCCAATGGCTGCAGCAGTAGGCACCAGATGTAGCGTGGCTGCGGCAGTAAGCTGCAACATCAGCCAGCCATGACGACAGGAGCCATCGCCTTGCAGTAGCAATGACGGATCCTGGGAGGAGCCACCACCGTGCAACAGCCACAGCAGTTTCGGCAGTGGAAGCAGCAACATGTGCATCAGCTGACCCTCAAGGGGCTTAAGGCCACCGTTGTTGAGTTCAATGACAGCATCAATAGCAGCAGCAACAGCAGCGGTGGCAGCAATAGTAGCAGTCCGAGAATCACTCTGTCGCCATCTCTCTCTTGCTATGCCCCTTCCCCTTGCTGGCTGGGAACCCCTCTGCTCTTGGATTGGATGGGGGTGGTTCAGGTACCCACAGAATACCTCTTCCAGCTTTCCCACACCCACTGGGACGGGATAAACGCTGCCGAAATTTTTTCAACAGTGTGGGAGGGATATATTGACAGCTCTCAGGTTGAAGGAGGCCTCGACACAAATCCCACGACCACTAAGGCGGGATAAATACTGCCTGATTTTTTTGGCAGCGTTTGCCACCCAACATCAGCGCTGGTAGCCACAACACACAATGCCCAAGGATGCACCCACCGGAGTCAGCACTGCCAGCTCCACTATCGATTATTGTGTTGCCGCCTCCAGCATGGCTGGCGGCACAATGTGCGTGATGTGGGACAAATCCCCGTCTAGCCCTGGACCGCTCGCACATGGCCTGCATGAACTGTGCGAGCAGCAGGCTCACCAGGCTGAACAGACGGCCAAGGAGATGGCTGATCTGTTCAAGCTATTTTGGGACGCATTCCAGTCGCAGCAGCAACAACAACAACAATAGCAGTGGCCAAAATGCAGGAATAGCAGGAGCATCAACAGAAGCTGCTCCGTGATGCATTGCGCAAGGGCAAGATGACAGTCAAGAGTGCAGTTGCAGATGACGTCAATGTAGTCTTAGGAGCGTTTGACACTGAGCCGTCAAATGACCTTCCATAGTTCGACTCAGATGCTAGTGACGAGGAAGGCATGCTACGCCTACATCTCGCACAGTTGGAAAAACGGCGTCTGCCTCGCTCAGCATGCAAAGCAGCAACAAGCGGCAAAGCTGGTCCAAGAAAAGCTCCCAAACCTATCCCAGACCCAGCTTCCTAAGAGGACCTCATGCTCTACACGAGCCTGGGATTGAGGGAAGATCTCCCAGGCAAGCTGTCTGGCAGATCTGCCAACGGTGAAACCACCCAAGTGGTTTGAGACCGGCCCACCCGCCTACCAGTAGGACGACAGCTACACCACCTGGGAGCTGTGGTTCTGCATGTGGACAGTCAGCGAGGGGGTGTATCCATACTACACCAGCCAGTATCAGATTATTGGCCCCCAGGAGACGACAACCGCCACTCGTGTTGCCTATAGTCTCCTCTAGGCCATCTCAGAGGTGTAAACCCCCGACTTTGAACCCTATCTTGGTAATCCCGGCACTCGTGCTGTGGCTGACCCGCGTGAGGCCTGGAACCTAACAACCACTCTCTTCAAGGATGCAACCATGGCTACAATGTCAATGTACCTCTCGGACTTCAAATCCCTACCCCGGGGTGTAAAGGAGACACCGGCCAACTAGTGGCGGCGGGCGATGCGACTATACAGGGCCCTAGGGATGAATGGGTTGGGTCAACTCATGGCATTCAACACTATTAGGATTGGTGTTGGGCACGAGCATGCCAAGACCTTCGACAAAATCAATCTAAAAATTCTCCAAGAGATTGCCACTAGAGGCCTGCTACTGTCATGGGCCACTGAGCACTTTCTACACATGGCAGGAGTTGGAGCAACAAGTGATGCCCGTTATGGTGCGTCAGCCACAGCCGTCACCATAGTCCTGGCAGCACACACATTTCCCCCTTCCTCTCGTCATTCATCACAATCAACGAAAGGGAAGAAGGGGAGAAACAATGAGAGAGGTGGCAAGGAGGGCAAGAAAAAAGGGACTCCAAAGCCCACTTGGGGACAACAGTGGGAGTGCTACAAGTGCAGGAGAATGTACTGCTACACAGAGTCCAAGCTTCCCAAAAACAGGGCAAACACTGTGTAAGGCTTGCAGTGGGCATTCCAGCAGCGCGACCATGCCTCCGCACACTCCACAGCGGCGACTGAACTGCAACCACCATCAGGAGAAACTACAGCCATGGATGATACAAGGGACTTGTCACCCTCGGAGCAGCAGCTTGCGATGCAGGCTCGCGACATTGCCAAGCTTTGCCAGTTCCTATGGCTCATCACTCAGGGAGGTGCAAGTGCATTGACTAAGCCGAGGGGTCCCACTGCTGGGTCTGTTGAGTCCGTGACATGTAGTCGGGATAGTGGCGGTGGGGCACAGTGTGTCGCTGAGTCTATGGAGTCATTTGTTGGACGTGATGATGTTATTGTTTCTGCTGTCTTCGCTGTTGTCGGCACTGGTCTCAATGACCTGTCGTGGCTTGACAAGTCACAAGCACGTATCGCCTTTACAGCTCAGCAGTCATATGTTGAGCTCACTATGTCCGCTGCTTGCACTATAGGCAGTTGTTCAGCCACTTTTCCAGAGCCTGTGACGGACACCACCTAGATCTTAGGTTTGGGTGCCACCCATCACATGACATGTCGTCACCATGATTTTGTGGTACTTGGTCTAGTTGGCTCTCTGTGATCTGTACGTACTGTTGTTGGGCATGAGATTCCTATTCAGGCTGAGGGTGTGGCGTAAATCCATGGGCCATTAGCGTTGTTCTACATCTCAAACGTACTGTATGTGCTTGATCTTGAACTCAGCTTAGTGTCTGGACGTGCTTGTAAGCGGATGGGTCTCAATGTCGCATTCACAGGTGAGGATACCACTGTCTCTATGTGCACTGTTACTAAAGTAGTGCTCCGTGGTAAGGTAAGTGGAGACTTGTACCACGTCTCTGACCGTTCCACGTCCACCACCATCACTACATCCAATGCCGCATGAGTGTTTGTGACTAGCACGCGGTTGCCTGAGCACCAGCGTCTACTGCACAGACGCTTGTGCCATGTCCACCATTATGCTGTCGGTCACCTGATTCACACCCAACCCCCACTAGGTCTTGATGCAACGTCCTTTGAGGCACCACCCAAAACCGATTGCCGACAGTGCATCCAAGGCAAGATGCACCGTGCCACATACCCTCTATCTGATTCGCGGGCTCTAAAGCCCCTTGAGTTGGTTCACTCAAAACTCCTGAGGCCCCTCTGCGTGGAGTACCAGGATAATAGAGGGTGATACATCTTGACGATCACGAACGACTTCAACCGCATGCGGTGGATATTCAGTCTGTACCTGAATAGCAATGATGCGCTTGCGGTGCGCACGTGGCTTGTTATGGCTGAACGTCAGTCCGGCCACACCCTCCAAAACTTTTGCTTTGATCGGGACTATGAGTTCATGGGGGATTTGGATCGGTACTTTGCTGAAGTGGGGTTGTTTCAAAACCTCTCCGTCCCTGCCACACCCCAACAGAATGGCGTGTCTAAGCGCTACAACTGCACCATGGAGGATGCAGTTTGCTCAATGCCGGTGGACAGCGGCATGCCAGAAGCATTCACCTTTGAGGGCATGGCCTACATGATATGGGTCTAGAACCGGATCCCTCACGACTACCTCCCAAACACACACCCCATACCAATTGTGTTACGGATGACGTGCGGACCTCTGACTCGCGCGTGTGTGGGGGTCTCTTGCCTGCTTCTGGTTCACTCCAGCTTAGCAAGGAACCAAGTTCTCCCCCGAAGGTTGCATCTACGTGTTTGTGGACATACCTTCACGCTCCAAGGCCGGGCGCTTCTGGGACCCCAGTCATCTGCGCATCGTCAATGCTCAAGGTATGATGTTCTTTGAGAGTCTCTCCTTCCATAACTTACCCGCAGCCGGTATCCCCCTATCACATTCCCCTGGGTGTGGTACGATCCCTCGCGAGGGGAGGGTGGGATGACCGATGGGGCTGTCCCGGTCATCCTAGGCGCCACACGTCCGTCCCACCCACCAGCTGGCTTGCCAACATTGTCTACACCGCCTGCATTGTCTACGTTGCCCCTCCCGCCTGTGTCTACCATTTTCCCAACCCCTCCTGCATTACGGGAGCCTGCGTCACTTGCCAGTGTTGCCCGCACCATCAGGATCTACATTACCTCTGAACCAAGAGGCGCCCAGCGTGACGGTCACGCTCCCAGCCCTTGGGATAAACCTCCCAACCCTTGACCCCTTGGTGTGTGGGCCGACCCTTGAGATGCCGCACGACCCTCTCCTAGAAGCAAGGTCACTGCTAGTGACCGAGGTTTCTGCCGTGTGACTCTCCCGATGGCGTTTGCACCAAGGTGCGCTTTAGAAGACTTGTAGTTTTGAATGGACGTGTGTAAGGTGATGCTTGGAGAACAAGGAGATTTAGGCAAGGAATGAATCCTTCAGAGTTAATAGATCAGTACAAGGCTATGTACAGAGTCTATGGGTAAGATTGGCATGCTTAGAACAACCCCTAAGCTTCCTTATGTACCAGCTCCTATGAGCCAGCCGAAATGCCCTCGGCACTCCGAAGCTCTCTGTTGAGTTGCAATCATGAAAATAAACATGAATCATGTTTTACGCGTTGCGATCTTTCTAACGCACCAAAGAACGCCTCAATCCATGAAGAAACGGCTAAGTTATAGCCGTTTGAGTGCTCCACGCGTGATGGCCGCTGGCAGCACCACCAACGGAGGTCACGGCCACCCGAAGCGCCCTTGCTTGCGAATGCAGCTCCAGCCGCCATCCCAAAGCACCCGTGGACCCAAATGAACCTTACCTCATTGGTTAAGCGACCATCCTGGGGCGCTTTTGCTGCAGTGGGCGAGAAAGTCGCTCCGAAGTGTGCGAGGTCGAACCGGTACGTCTACTGGTTTTTTTAGGTTCGCCTCCCACCTTTGCACAGTAGTATCTTTCTTGTCCCTACACGGAATGACCCGGTTCATGGGTTGATTTCGCACGGTTTTTCATGTAGAATACAATGGGAGCATCAAAACATGCATTTGATTTCAGCATAATGACGTAATCACCCTCTCGTCCGGCGGCTCCCATAACATCACCCCCCCTCCGAGGGCGCACCGTCCCGGTGCGCTCCTGGTACGCTTGGAGGACCATGTTAACAGCACCGTCCCTATGGAAATCAGCTTTGGGGATCCACCAGTTATGCTCAGGCCCATATCCAAGCCATTACACCAGGTACTGCCACCTTTTACCGTCCCAACAGTGCCCAAGAACCTTCTCCACTAAGTACTCCTCTTCACCTTCCATCAAGACCGGTGGAGGAGGAGCCTGTCCCTGCACTACGAACTGCACATCCGGCTCTTTGTAGGCCTTGAGAAGAGAAGTGTGGAATACGGGATGGATCCCCTAGTGGTCAGGCAGCTCCAACTCATAACTCACCGTAGACCGCTTCTCCTTGACCAGAAAAGGCCCCACCCACCGAGGCTTGAGCTTGTAGCTGCCCACCCCCGCCAGCTGCAGGTTCCGCGAGCTCAGTAGTACCTTTTGTCCCACCAAGATTTCCTCGATTGTTCTGTGCTTTTCCGCTTGCCACTTCATCTGCTACTACGCCTTGTGAAGCGCACTTCGTACGCCGCGCCACACCTCCGTGAAGTCACTTGCAAACTGCTGCACAGCGGGTAAGTCCGATCCCGTTGCCATGTTTGAGGGACATGCAGGCTTCACCCCATACACTACCTCAAAGGGAAACTGCCCCGTAGAGGCATTTACTGCTGAGTTGTAGGCAGACTTAGCCACCGGGTGCTTGCATTCCCATCCCTCACCATCTGGCTCCAGGCCACAGCTCCTCCATGGTCTGGTTGGTGCGTTCCGTTTGGTCATCCCGTTTGGGGGTGGTGGATTCTATGACTGACTGTTAAGGGAGAAAGCGAAGCCTCCCTCCATGCGTGTTTGAATCTGGACCGACATCGAGGACCTCAGACTCGGGTCGTGACACTGGGACATTGGCTGGAGCAAAGGTCTGTGACACAGGTGTGGGATGTGAGCAAGGAGAAGAACGTGTAGCGGAACAGGCGGGTACAGATGCTGACTCAGGAGACGGATGTGCAAAAGACGCTAATAATGTAGAATTATTTGGGGAGGAAGCAATGGAGTGCTGGACAGGAGGAAAGAGTGGGAGAATCACTATCAGTGGATACAAATGGTGACAATTGGAGAGGGTAGACAACCAGAAGAGGGAACTGTGGCAGAAGAGGGAGGAGAAAATCCCCCAAGACTGGAGGCCGAGACAGAGCCACCCCCTAAGTCAACAGAGCAAGGATAGAAAGGAAGGTGGGGCGACATTACAAGTGGCACTCAAAGACTTCCTCAAAGAACAGTGGGCTGCGTGAATCAATGGTACGTGACCGTTCAGCGTCCTAGAACCGCCAAGATTTGGACATGGTAGAGACACAATGGAAGGTGCAAAGGCAAGAATGGGACCCTTGTGATGGCGGAAAAAAAAATGCCATCACAAAGGTCCCAAGGGATCCACACAGCAGCTACACAACCCCAGACACAAGCAAGATGTAAGTCAGCCCGTCGATTGAACTAGTGTACAAATGGAGTGACGTGACTTAGAAGGGGACCGTGAGGACATGGTTCTAGGCCTAGGTCATGTAACACATGGCCTCAAAGGAGGAAAGAGGAGGGAGGTCAAAGGAAGTGAGTTTGAAGGCCTTTGCTCCTTACACACCTCAGCAGAACAGTGTCTCAAAGAGTTAGAATTGCACACTTGCTGATGCTGTCCGCACCCTCCTCACTTCCTCAACTGGAAGAAGCTGGCCAGAGCCAGTGCACACAAAACAGACAGAGCTCACAGGGCTTTGAGGAGATGAATGACGAGAGAGAGGATGTCATGTGATGGGTGGCCCTGGGGTTGGAAGAGGGATTAGGCTCATGGTAGTATTCCCAGAGTTTTTCTCCCAGTGCCCATGCTCTGGAGCAGATTTCCCTAGACAAGAAGGTGAGGTTAGAGGTGAAGTGGGGTGGCCACATGCCAAAGTTGCGCTGTTGCTGTGGATGAAACACGAGAGCTGTGGCAATTGCTGCTACGGCGGGTGTAGCGTAGAAAATGAGGAGAGGAGGCTGAATGTAGCTAGAGGCATTAGATGCGGAAGCAAGTGTAGTGGAGAGTGCAGCAGCGATAACTGCAGCAATGGACGCAAAGGGGATGGCACACAGCATGAGCTAAAGACGATTCAAGTCCAAGTCTGCTATGTGATCTACAAAATTTTCTTAAATTTCCTTCGAGATAATTCCACCGGAGTACAAGAAGGAGGATGTAACCTCTCTTCAGCTGTACACTGGACAGTGAGACAAGTCTGGAGTGTAGAGTGTTCACGCTGCAGCTTTGCTTGCAAGACAGTGTATTGCTCAGTGTCAACTGGAATTTTTCTGGTGACGTCACTTTGCCAAGAAAAAGCTGTTTTTCCTAGTTTTCCCTTCCCTAGTGGGCTTGGGAAAAGAGTATGGTAATTCACTCAGCTTAAGGCTGTGCAACGGACCTGGACGTAAAAACATGGCCACACATAGGAAGAGAAGAGAGCAGAGAGCAAACGAGGGTGCCACGCTCACCAGACCTAGTGACAGAGGGAAAAAAGAGGAGGAAGGGAAATTGAGGTGGATGCTGCAATGACTGTCACAGTGGATGATGCAGATATGAAGAGGCATGCAACATCTACCAGAGCAGCAGTTGAGAGTGCAGAGACTGCTGCAGTTGTGAAGACGATTATCTGTGTGTGGTGACCAGAGAAGGCCTTTGACGTAGAAGTGTGGATTGAGGTCACTGCACTAGAGAGAGCAGAGCTTACTGCTGCTTCAGCTAATCCTACTGCATCTGCTGCAAAAGCCACCTGAATGACTACGCTAAAAGCAGTTGCAACAAGAGGGCCCTGATCCACTGCGGCTTTGGTGTGTGTCTCAACAGCTATACTAGGAATGGTGTTGGTAGGTGCACGAGGGGCACGTGTAGTTACAGTAAATGTAGAGGCATCAACAGCGCTAGAGACAAGCACTTCCTACAGGACAGAGAGAATTTCAACAAGTGCTGAAGAAGCAGACTTTGAGCCAGAGACTATGGGGGAAGAAGAGGAGCTAAGGGCAGGACTTATGAGCTGCTGCAAGGGCTGCTTGTGCCTGCCCCGCTGATTCTGCTGGCGCGTTTTATGGGTAATGGATGAGCTTACAAAGGATTGAAGTGGTCAGTGATCCCCTGGAGGCCCCGTAGCTGGCATGTTCTGAGGTGTTGATGAGTCGTTTCAAGCTGATTGACAGTACCATGTGTACTCAGAAGTGTCCTGCTCTTAGTCTATGGTCGGGTCGTAGTCCTTGCCAGGATGATAACCTGTTACGCGGCAACAAAGACACGATCACTGCTCACGCTCCACCCTAGCCTCATATTACGCTATCTAGTCTTCGATGTGGGCGCGCTCACGCCTCGCCATGAATGACATAGGAATAGGCTCGTTCTCTGGTGGCAAGGCTAGGATGATGGCCGTCCAGCTGCCTTGCTGGGAAGCTCCACACGTGGCCGCACAAAAGATGCTGCATAATAGGGGTGACAGAGACTGATGCATAATAGGCAGTGAGCTTGGCCGATGCCTCTACTGCTGCTAATGCAGCTGCTGATGCTGCTGTTGCTGCTGGTGCAGCTGATGCTGTGGATGCTGCTGCTGTCAAGAGGGAGCTTAAGGTGCAGAGGCACCCGCAAGCTGCAGCTGTGCAAGATGTGCTTGTTGCAATAGTGATACTGCGAAGGTGGATGCGGGCAAAAGCCCGTCATTTGATGTCAGAATCCCCATGACAGAAAACCGGTTTGGCAATGAACTGGTGTGGCAGCAGGGTGTAGGTGTGAGGAAGTGGGTGTAGAGGCACTGAATGTTGTTGTGAACAACGTGTTCGCTGCAATAGCGCTGCCGTTGAGGTGCTTTGCTGGCCGTCCAAATGCTTTGCTGGGAAGCTGCTCATGAGACTCTGTAGAAGATACGACTGCGGCCGTTGTAGAGGCTGATGCACCGGAGGTGGCAAGCCTGGCCGATGTCGCTGCTGCTTCTGATGTTCTTGTTGCTGCTGCTGCTGCTGTTTTAGCTGTTTTCTGCCTTTGCTACTGTCGAGGCGCATGCAGGCGGGAGTCCACTGTCAGGTGCGAGACCCAGTATGGCAGCGGACCATGGTGGCAACACGGTGCAAATGTACGAGGGACAAAGGATTCCATATTTTTAGGATCACCACCAAAGTAACGACAATAATCAAGCGGAGCCGATTGTACGCAAGCTGTGTACTACGGGTGGGACTAGTGCGGTAGGTGCATCAGCTGTGGCTGCTTCGGTCGCCGTTTGGGCAAGGACGCACCACGCTGATGGGCCTTGCTGCAGATTGAGAAGGGACTGGAGAGAGTCTCATGTAGCGAAGAGTTGTATGCTTCCCTGATTTGATGCCAATAGGTAGTGGAACATGCTTAGGTGCAATGTGTGCCACACACAGAGTGTAGAACACACACATGGCCATCAAATGGAGAAAAAAGGCTCAGCCCTCAGAAAAAACGTAACATTAACAGAAGTGTTTTTGGGTACCAGGGCAATGAGGTGATTTGAGCCGGTTGACCCTGCCACCCATGCGAGAGCCTCGATGTGGGGTCTGGACGAAATTGCATGATTGAACTGGAAGGTCGGTAATGTGCCGCCGGCGGTTTCTCACACGTTGCAATAACTTGGTCGTGTGGTCTCCAAGGATCAACAACCCAGCATCACCTTATCAGCCACCTGTTCAAAGCATGCATGACTAAAACAACAGTCAAGCACATTGACTGCGAGTGCAAGTGGGTGCAAGCCCCCTGCCACAATTTTCTCCATGTTCTGTTGAACAGAAACTAAGAAGTTTGTGCTGATCACAGAAATTCAGGTCTCAAACACATGCAGGCTGGACACTGTTGGTGCCACTCTTGCACTCGGCTGAGATGCCAGCAGTACATGGTCCACCGTATGTGCACCGATGCTGCACTGGAGAGATTCACTTCAGTTTTATCACCTGCAGTGATATTTTGTGTGTGTGTGTGTGTGTGTGTGTGTGTGTGTGTGTGTGTGTGTGTGTTTGTGTGTGTGTGT
>SZWC01005490.1:98124-119371 GCA_023375785.1 Penium margaritaceum
TTTTATCACCTGCAGTGATATTTTGTGTGTGTGTGTGTGTGTGTGTGTGTGTGGGTGTTTGTGTGTTTGTGTGGACAGAGTTAAGAGGTCACTTGCATTTCTTCCACCCTTATCAACATCAGGTGGAACTCGTTCAGAATATACAAAAGCCTAAACCGTACTAGGGGGTTTACATGTCAAATAAAGAAAAGAAAAAGGGATCATCACTTGATCACGGTTGTGCAAGGGAGCGATGAATCCATGTCCTTTCTTTTGCTTGGCCGGCAACGCATGCCACAATCAAGCATGATTGTACTGGACATATATAGCATTTGGGCCATGTATGTCCAGTATATATCACTGCTTTGTTTTTTCTGCTGGGCAAATCCAAGTCACACTTCAAGTTTGTATGGTACCTAAGCCCAAATCAATATTCAGACCTAAACAGGATGTTCCATCTGTACCAGGAAAAAATGTTAGAGAACTTGGCGTCTATCCTGACAAACTAAAATGAGTAAGTCTGTATACGTTCTTTGTAAACAGTGAACGAAATCTCCACTGGTCTAATGAAATGTTGAGTGAGTTTTACATGGTGAAAAACTAGAAGTTGCATACAAAGATAGAACTTGGAGAAACTAGAATGATTTTTTTTTTGGTTTTTATTAGTAAATGGATTTCAATGACAAGTGTTGAGACTTTGGAGTACACATAAACAAGTGTTGAAACAAGATTGAAACAACACTTGAGGTCTTTGGTGCTCGAGGCAAGCGTCACGTGCGAAGCCATGCTGTGAGTAGCTGCTTTGAGAAACTCCACTGAAATGTCAAGGAGATTCGAGAATATCGAGGCTCGTCTCAATAAAACTCTAGAGCCAAGGAGAAGTTGAGCGAATGGAATCAAAAGATGGATATGATTTGCATTAATTCTGTTGACCTTTCCGGAAGGGAGTTGAACGTATCATAACCTTCGCGGCAAGTAGGGCACTTGAATTCACAATCCGAGTATTTTCTAAAAAAGCTTCTCTTTGTAAAACGTAGATGATGTTTCAGAGATACCCATTACGTTCCTCTTGCATGCGGCTAGAAACCAAAACAGCGTTGAGGGAGATGATGATGAAATCATCGAGGTACAGCCAAAACATGTTGTTTATTTCTGGCAAAAAATCACTGGGGCATCCAAACAAAATCACCAAAAGTTCAAAGTCAAAGTGCACACAACACGTGCAAAAAACCGTCTTCTTGATGTCCTTCTCAGAAATGCAAATCCAGTGATAACTGCTCCACAAGTCAATTTTGGAGAAAACTCCGTGCCCATCAAAGCTGGTTGAAAAGCTCATTTTCTCACAGAAGAGGATAGAAGTTCTTGATGAAAGTGTCGTTCGTTGTGTTGATCGTTGCTCATCCGATATACCCCTTTGACTGCCATCTGCTTTCCAGGTTCAGGTTGATTCGGTGGTCGATGCCTCAATATGAAGTAGCTCTCAGGGAATCGCTTCAGCATAATAGTTCAAAATCTTTGATTAGTGGTTCCACATTGATTGTGTCCGTAAAATTTGTCAGTTTGAAGATATGTGAGGGAACCGAGCCTACTACGGCAGCTGCCGTGCTTCGACCTCTTTGTAAGGTTCCGCATGGACTAGCTACATGTAAACCCCTCATTGTAGGCATACTTCGGCTACGTCAGGCGAGATGGATGTCTTGTGTCATCTCATTGTGGTTGCTGTAACTTCCTCTATTGCTTCCTCCTTCGCTCCCTCCAACAACAACAACCACTACGTATGGATCGCTGAATTTGACGAAGGTAAGTCTTTTGCCATTACTTCAGACGTAGACTGCAAAGCTTACGAATGAATTTTTTGGCTCATTGGGCAAGTCTCCAGAATTGATAAATCTTGTAATTCCCCTATTCCCCATTTTTCCCTTGAATTTTTTTCCTTCAGACATCACTGGTTTGATCTTCAAATGCAACTTCCAAACTATTTTATTACAATTTATGTTTTGAATGTCCTCCCTAGCCAGTAACACCTCCATATGTTTGTGACATGTACATCTCCTTGTTTGCACCACAGAAGTTTCATCGGTTGGTCACCTTCGTACCCCTCGTCAAACCTTGCAATCTCAAGACCCCTCATGTGTCACGTTGAGAGCTGTTGCCGTTGTCTGTATTGTTGCCCTGTTGCGTCACAGTCAACCCTCCGATGTTGTTGAGTGAGATGTTTGTCCGTGGTTGCGTGGTACATGAAATGGTTGTAGCTCCCATGGTGGCTTGGTCCTCTGCGCCTTGATTCAATGGCATACATTACAACTGCTAAAAAATCCATTGCAGTCAGTCGCCGTTGAATATCACCAGTATTATCGTGCCAAGGTTTTGAGCGTCTTGTCGAAGCGGAAGTGATCCGAGTAGTAGGTGTCATGCACCTCCTCCAAGAGAAAATCCTTCAACGGCCCCTAGTTTGGCATGAATCATTTGCACATGTCTCCTTTACCAATGTACTCCATCCCACGTGGCGTATTTTATCACACCACCCGTGAACTCCCCGTCAATGCCATAGCCATGCTTGAACTAGCTACATAAGATTGGAAGGTCCTGAATTAAAATGGCATTGAGGATAAGGTCTGGCCTCCTTGACAGTGAATTTGCTTGATTCACCTTCCTAGGCGCATACTGGATCTTGTAGTAAGAAGTTCCTTCTAAGAACTCCATTTAATGAGTCTGCCGGTGGCCTAGTTTTGGCCGCGTCATCAGGTCCTTCAGGACATGGTTACAAATGAAGGTAACACCACCAATGCTTGAAGGCATGGATCATAGCCAGTATTATCTTCGCATGGACTGTGTAATTCAGCTCCAAAAAAAAAATCTTGCATGATAAGTACGTGATTAGTTGTGGCCCCTTCCCATGATCCTCCTTCAACACTGTCCCAATAGCGTAGTTGCTTGCGCCTGCCACCATGACGTACTCCTTTGATGAATCTAGATGCACCAGAAATGAAGTTTCACACATTGAAACCTTGAGTTCCTCAAAGCTCTTCTGCTCCTTCTCATCCCATTCCAACTAGTGATCCTTCCTTAGCAGCTGATTTAGCGACACACCCTTCTCACATACCCCCAGATGACTTTCTTGTAGTGGTTGAAAAATCCCAAGAAAACCTCAATGTCATCTCTGACCCTAGTGTTGGCCACTATCTCACTGCTCCTACCTTCTTTGGAACTACGCGGAAGCCCTTGCCACTCACAATGTGTCTAAAGAACTCCACCTTAGTTTTCTTGAACTCACACTTGGAGAGCATCGCAAAAGAGTTCCTTCTCTGAAGAATTTCTAGCACATGCCAAAGATGTTGCTGATTTTCTTTCAAATTTTGGGATTTGATGTGGATGTTGTTGTGGAAAACCACCACAAAATGGTCTAGATGATAGTAGAAGGTCCTGTTCATGAGGCTCACAATGTTTGCAAAAGCATTGGTCAACCCAAACGGCATCACAAGGTAGTGAAAACAGCCGTACAATGTCTCAAACACCACCTTCTCAACATCCTGCTACGCAATTCAAATATGATGATACCCCAAGCGCAAGTCAATATTGCTAAAGAACTGCAATCCTGGACCCTTAGCAGCAGTTGTTTATTCTAAATGGTAACGTTGTTCAGTGCAGGGTAGTCCATGCACATCTGCAACCCCCTTGTATTTGTTTCTACAAAAAGGACTAGTGCAGCGTAAGGTAACACCGATGATATGATAAACCCCTGCCATGCGAGCTCTCCAAGTGCTTCTTTAGCTCTCCCAGCTCATTGTGGCCCATGAGATAAGCAGCACACATTGTCGGAGTTGCTCCCTAGAACCCTTGGGAAGCTCCGACTACAGTCCTAAGAAATGATGCATACACTACTGAAATGAGTGAATCCACTGAAGTTGTTTCAGCTTGTTACGTGTAACCATGGACTCATTCACGAAATCAAAACAAACTTAAAGAGATTGCTCAAACGTTTCCCGTGTCGTGGACACGCATGCTTCACCTTGCCCTGTGCATAGATGCCATGACACGGCAGTTTGCACAGCTGCATTCCCACCTCCACTTCGAGGAGCTAGCAGAATGAGCTGCCTCCACAACCCCAATTCTCCTCCATGTAGAATTGTCACCGTGAATGACACACACAAAGCATTTTCCTCTAGAGGGTAACCAAGAGCCCCTAAGTATCTATTCATGGCAAACAGCCAGGTGTATCCACTTGCTCTCGTAAAACAAGGATTGAATGGTTCCGGAGTCTTTGGCTTTGGTCTTGGGGAACTTCTTGACTAGGCCGCTTGAACCTGTCCATGAATGCCTTTATTCCACAGGTCGGTCATTTGCCAATGGAGCCGCTCATTCTCAATCTTGAGAGCATCCAGATGCTCTGTGGTCGGCTGTAGGAATTGCTCCAAGGCTCACATAGCATTTTTTGGATGTGGAGGTTTGCAAAAAGAATTGGCAGTATTTATGCAGGAATAATAAGCCTTCTACAACTATTAGAAGGTATGGGATAAAAATCTGACGTCTTCAAATTGTGTAGTAGTCAACCCTAGTCTTCCACGGACACAAGGTAGGCCGTATAGACGCTCTGGAAGAAAATATCTTTCTCTTAGAGGTTGGACCATGTGTTGGCCTTGAATTCTAGTCCAGTGATCTTTCTCTCAATCAGCCTCAAAGCTGTCCAGCCTAGTGCGTGACTTTGGCTGAGGTATGGCAGTGATTCGGCCCAATGTGTGGCTCTGGCTATGATAGCAGATGTGAGAGTGTGTTCTCTCAGAACATTAACCTTTGGTGTGTAGAGAGCACAGACACAGTGGTGAAATACAATTGGACATAGTCTGGAAGCCAGAGCAGGAAAAACGCAGATAATGCCAATGAGCAATGTACGATGAAGTTGTAATTCTTGGCTGGCTAGTCCTGGCCTCAGCCTACTACCCTCCTTTCTTGTTACAACAAGCTACTTGCACTTGTACCTGGTTTCCTGATTGTAGTAAATGGTTTGTGCAAGAAATCCCTGGCTGTCAATCCATCTAGACAGATGGCCTGCCTTGATGTACGTAGTCGGGTGCCAGCTGATACAACCAAGAAATCAGATGATCAACGTCTCTGAGTTTTTCATAGTGTTGCCGGCTGTTATGCACCACCAGGTTGTAGCCCTGCCATTTGGCAAGATATTTCATGGTCTTGCCTCGTCATCGCTGTCTAAGAATTCCCTCCCTGATGCAGTTTGTATCCCTTTCCACCTGTATGGGTTGTGGTGGGAGGGGGGATCTCCTGGCCGAGAAGTTTCACACTAGTATTGCGGCACTAATTGAGTTGGCTTATGTGGACGACCAGGTGGAACTTCATGCCATCAGGTAGGAAAATCTTGGTGAAAACAGGTATCTACATCAATTCAATTTCAAGTAGAACCAGCCACACATGTTTCATCTTTGCGCTGTTCTTGCTTTGTAGCTTGACATCTGTAGAACTGGGGTGGATGCTATCTCCATCGTTGAACTTGGTCATTTTATCATCCTTTGAGTCTTTGCAATGGTGTGGCGAGTCTCCTAACAGGTTTGAAATAGTTTTTAAAGCATCTGATTGATTCACTTTGTCGTGTTTTCAGTTCAGGGATGGAACATTGTTGACAGCTGGACTCAACTGCCATAGCAAGTCATAACCTCCTGCTGAAATCTGCAGGTGAACCAACCATCTTGGTAGCTGGTGATGCAGGAAGGGAATGCATGCATTCAGAGGACGTTTTTGTGGGAAAGCATCCAGATTGTAATTTTTTTCAACATAATGAATCTTAGAAAGACGGTTATCCACCACACATATTGCGTCAAGCCCTTCCATTGTGATGAAAAAAAACCAGCACTAAGTTCATAGAAATGACCAAGTTTCAATTGGAAAGGTAGGAATTGGAGAAAACCAGGGTTTGGTCCATCAGGACTCATGCTGCTGCAAATTTTCACGCGATTCACAGTAATTTGTGACATTGGTTTGCATCGTGTCCAACCTCTAACACTGCCTGAGAGTCTCCACCAGATTTTTCTTTTTCTCAAGGATCAATGTTGTGGTTGAAGTTGGACACAAGGAACTTGATCCATCAAGTCTGTTACCAGCTCAGATTGGAATTTGTCTTTACATATTGAGGGTGTGGTGATTGGTGCGGATAATCCTGTACCTGCATTCCATGCAAAACTACCATACCTTGAATGCAGGCATGACTGTTAGGATTTTTTCTCATTCACTTTTTGTTAGCTCAAGAAAGCGCTTTTTTTTATGATGTACTCGACCGGTTTTTCTCCAACGTCATTGTCTTGGAAAAGGATGGTGCCAATTACTTAATTGGACGCGGTGGTGTCCGTAACGTGGTCCACCAATGAATCCACCAACTGTAGGATTGGCGCTAAGGTCAGAGTGTGTTTCAATAAGGTAAACGCTTCTTCTTTGCTGCCTCTCCAATTCCACTCGTGTGATTTTCAGGGACAGATACGATGACTTCCACACATCATCCCGTGCACCTCGGTAGTAGCAGTTACAGACTCCCCAAAAATCTTGGACTTCCCAAGTGTGCATGGGTATCAGCCATTCAGAAACCAAAAATGCCTTCTTTTGGTCCATGATGATGTGCCTGCCAGTAATGGCGTGCCCCCAAAACTTGATCAAACAGTGAACTAAGTCGCAATATGAGCATTTTCCACAGATTTTACCTCATTCTAAAACTTTGAACACTTGTGCAAGATGTACATTGTGCTCCTCAAGGGTGTTGTTGTAAATCAAGATTCTGTCGAGGTACACAATACAGAAGTCATGGAGGTAGAACCAAAAATACTGTTCATGGTTGCCATGAATATCCCAGGGAAGTTGTGAATCCAAATGATGTAACCATGAAATTTGAGTGTCCTTAGTGGATGGAAATGAAAAGTTATCTATTTCCTTATCATGTACGTGGATCCGGCAATGACTGCTCTGTAAGTCAAATTTGTTAGAAACTTAGGCTCCCCAAAGTTGATCGAATAGTTTTTGGTACCATGGAGGAAAGTAGCAGTTCTTTGTTAGAAAATTTGTTCAACATTCATTACTCCACAGAAAACTTTGTTTTCTGCAAAACATGCAGTCTTATTTGTGACCAAAAGTATTGGTGGTGTGTAGAATGACTTGGACGGGGGAATAAAGCCCTGCTCAAGTATCTTGTCCAGCTGGCATTTGAGATCCATCAGGTAGTGGTCGCTCATCCTGTGCCCACGTCAGTCTGCTTCCTGGATTGAAATCAATCTTTAATGAAGAATTCCTTACAGAATATCGCCAGGAAGATCCTCAGTGAACTCCTTGATGAGTGGTGAGAACTCCTTGAGGACTGCTCCAAAACTTTGTTGCTGCGTCAGATGTTGCAATTTTAAGGTTCCCCATGGATAACCCACGTGTGAGCTCCTTGTTGTAAAAATCTCTTGGCCACGTCCATGGGTATCAGATGCATTTATTTTCATGTAGCGGCTGCTCTAACTTCCTCTTCTGCGAATGCCTTTGCGGCTTCCTATACTCGTCGCTGCGTCATGGTTCACGCGAGGAAAATGATATCTTCTGCCATTAGTGATGATGTAGACGTATCCACTGGTCCAGTCCACCCATAGATTGTGCCGGTATAAGAAATCATGACCGGAGATGACTTAATGGTTGCTCATTGGCTAGGATCTTTAGAGCATTGCCTTTAATAGTTCTCTGATTTGCGGTCAGAGTGGTTTGCAAAGTTGACAGATATGTTCTCTTCCATCCTATGTTTTTTCTACCAACATCCGCACATTTTTTCAATCCAAACTTCCGAACCATGTTTTTGCTGAAAAATCTATGAGAAGCTCTTCCATACACTAGTAACAGTACTATTTCCAGGCTTCATCAACCCCTTACGTGCACACATAGCAGTATTGACGCTCAGTCATCCGCATACCCCTTTTGAAGCTTTGCGATCTTAGGAAACCTTGACAGTTGCGACGTTGTGGAACATTCAGATAAGGGTTTGGTTTATGCATATCTTTACACCCTGACAGGAGGTTTGCCATTTCCTCCTGCCCTGTACAATTTCTTGACTCCTCCAATTTTTTTTACACTGCTTCCTCCTTTTTTTCCTCTGCTCCTACCATCACTGACAATGCCTAGATGTGTGACATGGATTTCTGCAGGTCCAGCACAGCCATTGGTCTTCCTGATTAGCAGCATCAATGTACTTCAAAGTGGAGATCTCTGTTGACTACAAACTTCCTCCACCTTGGAAAACATCATAGCTTTGGGGATCCCAGCCATTGAATTCCTGCACCCAAGTGTTGTAGTCAGTGCTGTTGAATTGATCTAGGGCTGGCACCATCCAGGGGTGGTCGTTTTGGATGCCCAAAATGGTGATTTCTTGTCTAATGTCCCATTTGAGGCCGTTTTTGTAGTGAACACAGAGCTCATCCTGGGTCAGGTTGATATTGGTGATGATTTCGCATGAATTTTGCATGTACTATGCTGTGTTGGAATTTTGACAAAGCCATTGCAACGAGTATCGTGCATTAGAAGTCTCATTCAGGTTTCCAACGAGTGCAAGGATTAAGTGTCTGAAGATGTTTCCATCCTTTGATTGAGTTCATGAGGTTTTCTACGTCAAATTTATCAGCTCGAGAGGTATTATGATTGCAGCCAATGACGTGAGGCTGGTCTATAGAGCTGTTAATAGGGCTCTGTCAGTCTCCTGATGTCTTTGGATGGTTCTTTGAATCAAACCACAAACCCAATGCTGTGCCATGTAAATTGAGGCCGTAAGTTCCAAGTTATGCTTGTTGCTGTTGGCTTGCATTGGTGAAGTACACCTCCATACTCATGAGCCACATCCACCCTCGGTCCTGTTGTGTTTGGAGATCAAATGGTTTGGAGAGGGCCAGACGGATCAGGGACTTGCTTGAGGATTTATCAATTCTCTTGGTGAGCAATGTTTTCAGCGCCTGCGCCTTCTTGAGCTCTTCCACCACCACAGTGAGTTGCTGGAGCAGGTGATCGTCAAGGCCCTTCAGAGCTAACAGCCACTGGTAATGATTTTCTTTGATCCTTGCCTGGCCGCTTTTGCCACCTATCGACACTCCAGATGTCAAACTGGTAGAAACCGGTGAGGGTGAGGGAGTCAGTGACCCCGAGGGGTCCATCACTGGACTGGCCATCGGAGTTGTTGGTCCTCTGAAAATCACCGTCTTGTTCTTCTCGAGCTGCTATCCCTCCATAACCAAAATCTTTGCCGTTTATGATTGCCTTTCCTTGGGTGCACTCGCTCCAATGACCATCATCACTGTCAGGTCTGCAATGCTTTTGATGGCGGAAATGTACTGAAGAATTGTGCAAGGTTGTCACATAGGAGTGACGTTTTTGACTGCCCCTCCAGTGCTTCTGTTTTCTGATATCAAGTGCTACGCATATTGGAATGAAGGTGGTTAACAGGTAGAGTTTGTGGAGAGAAATACGATTTTGGAAAATGGGACACTTGAGTAACTTGATGTTAGCATTAAGTGAACTCTGATGAAAAACTTCAGAAGTGCCAAAGACATGTATACAAGTGATGAAAGAAGAATGAGTCCTGAATGAGGCCTACATGGGGACATAGGCAGATGAGGTGTGTGTTTTGTGTGCGGTCGCATTGTGAGTGGTGGAGTCAAGAAAACTCTGCAAGAAGTCAGGAGGTTCTGATAGTTACTAAGCCACAATTTTGTAAACTGCCAGTGCCATTGAAAAATCAAATTAACAGCACAAAACCATCACCATGGTTTGTCATGGTTCTGTTAGTTATTATGGTAGGTTTTTGCACCTATGAGAAAATTTGGAAGGAATGTCAAAACCGGGAGAGTTGGCTAAATCTCAACCGGCTGATCGACATGAAAATCTGGAACTTTTCAAGTGGTGAACCATCTACAGCAACATTGTAGTTCATTCATAGAATTTACGGACTTGGATAAACCTGGGGAGTAGAATTCCCCAATTTTTTTTTTCAACTTTACATCCAAATTCCAGCTCAATCTTCAAAACCTGCCTTGAATACGGTTCCTTGAAACCTCCCATAGAGACCTCATAAACCTACATCGTACCCACTAATAAAACACCGCGTTTTGATTTGCATGAACATATAGGCACCTTTGAGGGATTCACCGTTACAGTCCCTGATAGATTCCATTTCAAGGATGCTGGATTCTCGTACTCCGGCTGATGGGAAATCTGCCGTAAAATTCGTGTCCAACAACTGCTCAATGTTTTTCATCATAGTTTACCATCAATGTTGCATGCTTGAATGGGAATAAAAAAATCCTTCAGATGAAGGTTGTTTCATGATCAAGCAACCTTTCACAAAAAACATGGCTTCTCTTTGTACATGTTTAAAATCTGTCTACCATATCTATAACATGGACGGAGATGTAAGAGCTTCTCAAGAAAAGCAGAAAAAACAACAAAGCAGTCACAAGTTCAGAAAAAGGGAAATTTTGGTTTTTTAGCATCAGTAGAAAGTAGTGTTCAATGACACGTGTGGAAGCATGGATGTGCACCTATACAAATGAGGCATGGTCAAGCTCTTAAGTGATAACTGACTGAGACGTGTGTGAAATCACAATGAAATTGGCAGTTTCAAGAAACCTTGCCAAGAATTTGGGTTTTCTTTTAGAATATGCGAGGTGCATCTTCACACAAGATCAAACACCATTGTAGAGTCAACCAAATGTTGTTGAAATTTTGATAGGACTCAACTTGGCGTGGATTATTCTATAAGGCTGTCAAAGCACCTGGATCTCTCTAAAATGGAACACCAGAAGCCAATGAAATTGACCAATATGCCTTCAACGAGTTGGTGTAAGAATCCGGGATTTGAAGGATGGTGGTATGAATAAAGAACAAAGCAATACTGGATAGAGCTCTGGGACTTGTGTACGGCATCGATAGAACACTTCCTCTCCGTTACGTAGTGATAGCCAGTGCTGGTTAAGTTAGCTCACGATGAAAACATCAAAATCATGCAGGTTGTCGCAGGGATCCCAGTTGTGGGCAAATGTAGATGTAGAGTGGCCTGCATCACCTGGATTCAACGGGATTCCTAGGACTTTGGGAGGTTGAAAGGGGGTAGATTGAGGTTTGGAGGACTCTTAGCGCTGTGGTTTTGGCCCAGTTAGTTAAGGCTCCCAATTAAAATGTTGCATTTGTTCCAAAGAGCCAGGGTTCGAGTTCCACATGCAGTTGCCAGGGACGTTCACTTCTATTTGTGGTGAGTTTAGCGTGGCCAGATCCTCATGGCTCTAGTAGGGATCTCTTGCATGTGGGCGGTTAGACGGGATGGCTTGAGGGCTGGAGACCCTCAAGCACTGTGGTTTTGACCAATTCAGCCAAGGATTACTTCTGATACATTACAGGAGGTGAGCGTTTGTTTCTGGGAACCCAAAACAATAAACATCCAGAACCGTAACAATCTCTACAAAGCAAACAGATCATGCAAGAAATTGCTTGGAGTAACTTTCTTTAGCAAAGGTAACTCGATTAAATGCTGTCACGAACATATCGCTAATGAGGGCATCAAGAAGGAAGTGTTCTGCACATGTTACAAGCATGCTGAATGGAAAAAGGACCCCAAAAAACAATTTAGAATCACATATGCGCCGGTTACATCCATGGCTGTGATAAAAAAACCTCCTGCCATTACACTGATGAATTTGTTCTTGTGTATCATGAAACAGAAAGTCTTCCATGGCAATATTAGAGAGGAGAACAGCGGACACTTTTTCAAGGTGCTCAAGGTTTTACGAGGGAGGAAAAAGAATTATAGAAAATTACCAAAGGATTAATGTGTTCACCGTTTCATGGAGTTTTGGGCCCCCATCATTGGATGCAGATGCATCCCCAGGGATACAAAGCATGTAGTTTTTCATCGGTAAATTTTGACCAACACAAGAAAACATCAAGTATTCCTAGGAATTAAGAGCTTGAAGGACTAATGTAATGACTACTATAGATTGTAAGGGACTACCCTCTACTGCCAGAACCTTGAACTGATCTCACTCAAAGTTTAAACTAGTGGGGTTGTGAATGTGGCATACTATGATCATTCAACTCTTTGATAAACATTCTGAAGTCAGTGTAGGCCTTATAGATGGCAGATGAAGTGATTTAATGCATCCTTAGAATTTCTCCTGAAAGGCAACAACGTTGGAAAAACCCGCTTGTGTATACTTCACTAAATCTTCCCAGGCTGAAGCTAAGAAGGAGATTCTTGGCCTTGAGGGAGTATTCAGACTGTCATATTGCTGCTTTGAATACAGAAGATGCATCATCTGCACCAACAAATATGAACTCAAACATGTGAAGGCACAGAATAATCTTAAGTCCTGGCAGACTTAGTTGACAGAGTTTCTTGAGTACAGTTTTCTATACTCCGTTTGAGTACCATCCATGAAATGTGAATTCACCGGGCGTCTTGGAATTGATGGCCAAGATCAAAACTCTACAAATTGAATGAGATCTATAAGTGGAGTGGCACATGGCTAACAAAAAGTTGGATGGCTGTGACAAGGCAGAGTTCCTGCTTGACATGCTGATCTGGAAGTACTGATTCACTTGTCAGGCTGCTGTTATACCAAACAAAGAAATGGGGATTTTTTTCAAGGAGTTTCATGAAACCAATCTAAGTGAACACTGAAGAAAAGAAAAAGCTAAACTCAATGAATATTTCTGGGACAACATGGACACCAGCGTCACAAAATCTGTAAAGGCTGGAATGTTTCCAGTGATAAAATGCCTGCCACTTTGGAGGAGTATGAAGCCATCCTTGCTGTAGTTTTCCGTTTCTTTTCATTTGTGTAATTTATCCTAAAGACCACCGTTTCAACCAATGACGGCACAGTAAGGATGTTTGTTGAAGTGTGTATATGACACAGAATTCAGTCAAGAAAGCAGTTCAGAATTTATGTAGATAGAAATGTGACAAAGACGAACGACGCCGGACGGTAGCTTCTATCAAGCCCGTCCATGATGATAAGGCAGGGATGAATCCTAGGAGAATCCTAGGAGTGCCACCTGTTTGGCCAGTGAATGGAGTGGAGATCTCTGAAATCCTTACCTGAGCAGTTGTCATGGATGCCCCAAGAGATATCACAGTATCTTCCATTCAACCAAGAAATCTCAAGAGTTTTCCTCAGCTACATCATGCGATTGCACAGGGTCCTCTGCACAATCACAAGCAATCATGCCGGTCAGTCCACCAGCCAATTCCGGCAGAAACTCACGGCTGGCTACAACAGTTTGATTCAAATATCAACAGAATTTCACCCTCATACTTTCTTTCAAACTGAGAAGAATGATGAAACAGTACTATTTAAGAATGTGTGAAACGCATGGCATAGACTGGGCTGCGTTATGATTAATTGACTCAAAATCATTCACTCTACTATCGTTGTAAAAAAAAAAACTCGTATTCATTCATTCATGCATTCTGCATTGCCCATAACCATGAGGACATATCAGGAGGGTATTAGTATGCAGAAGTCATTTCTATACAGTTTTCATGTTCATTGATGGGATTTTTTACCAAAAAAAAAAATCCCAGTACATTTTTGGGGTGACTGGACACGTATGGTTCCTCTATCACTGAACTCAGATTTTGCAGCAGATTCTTGTGCAGAGTAGCAATCAATGATGAAATTTTTTCTAAAAGATATTTCATGCTTGATAAAGACCTTCCACCGTGCCTCCAATTTGACATGGTGGTGAAGGAAGTCACGCCAAGACTTCTGAATCAGCCACCTTGATTGTATGTGGGATTGAGGGACGGGGGCCGTAAGGCACAAAGCCTGCATTGTCCACCGTTACTGCTACCGCAAGGTTCATGTGAACAACAAAATCTGACATAAATTGTTATGGAAAACGAGCACAAGAATTCATTGCAGATCCACCGTTCAGGTCCTTGTAGAAATTGTAGTGACAATGCGTGAGCATCTTGGCATAGATTAGGTTATTGTATGACTCCTATAGACGTAGAGTCACAGTGAGAAGATTGATCAAACACTCAAACCCGTGGTTTCTATGGAAAATTTTGTGAACCTCACAGCATAGACTAGGCCTTCAAGCTACCAACCACCAAAATTGTGTACGACTTCTAGAATTTTTGCAGCCACCCTAGTCAACTTTTATTTTGATGTTCATTTCTTTTAGCAGTCAAAATTTGTAAAACAAATGGACTTTTGTAGAATTGAAAAGTACCACCAAATTAATCTCGATTTTTTTTCTTCGATTTCAATGGTCTACCCCCACTCGTTGGTCACATTCAAAACTGGGTGCTATGCCTTGATTTCTTTTGATTCAGGCAAAACAGAAAAAAATGTAATGTTGCCCAAGTTCATGCACCTCGATGTGCATTCTCGTGATTTTTTAGGCCACCGACTGCTACTTGCCTAGCGTTTGACGTTCGGTGAACGTCAAACGCGAGAGCGACAAGCACTCAACCGTTCAAAACAGTTTTTTTGCATGGAAAAACAACACCACGGCTACAACATAGAACAAGAAATTGGAGAGGGAAAACACTATCACACCTCTAACCATCTGTGGTTGATTAACACACTTGCACCATTTCTGCACGCAGTCATATGTTTACAGACATACATCAGCAAGACAAAAAGGAAAATCAGGCTTTTCCATCTATCACTGGCAGTGCTCAATAATCTCACCCAACCACACAATGGACGACACCGTAGATATGCACCGACTCCTCACCCCCAATATATGTCAAACAGCGACAAAACAATAAAACATCATGAAAACATGCACTCAATAATTTTGAATATCATTAAGACAATCTTTCACATAACGCTTATAAGGGCAGACGATCACTCAATCCAGACGGAAAACAACAACATGTACGGAACAATCAGCACACTTTTTCAAACCCATGTTAACACACATCAAACTATCAACACACATTACACAAGCACAACCACAGTGACACCCCGCCTCATCACAACAAGAGAAACTATAGTCACTTTCACTACCTACACCCACCTATACCTCCTCATAGTCCTCTTCACAACTTCCAGCACAAACCAAACTCATCTTATCATCCACACATCAACACAACAGACAAGTCTCAAAACACCAGGTAACCCACGCCAAGCAAAAATAAAAGAGATCTTTCAACACAAAACGGCCATCTTCAATAAGCCAGGCCAATAATGTCCAGAAAAAAACACTAACCATTTTCTAAATCAAACAACGGCACAAAAAAAAAACATACACAGGATGAACAAAAAAATCTCTCTAACCCAGAACCACCACCCACAGACCTTCTAACACTCCCTCGACAAACCTAGATCCTTAAGACAACACCACATGTCACAACCCTCATTCAGACAAGCCAGAAATCACAACCTTCGGACCCGAGACGACTGAAGTCACGCCTAAAAAACCAAACACATATACCCCTTTCAGATTTTCCTCATGAAGAAGCAGCACCGCCAACCATGTTAATCCCAACAGGATTAACAACAAAAGACAAAGACAACCTCTGAAAACCGACAGAATTTCTCACCAAATTAGCAGGATGGGAAACCCTACAATGCAAGGGCGAGCCAAAAAAAGAATTCCAAAAACGCATCTAGAACATCAAACTCAGAAGAGGGAAAAACACATCCTCACTAAACGATGCCCCTACAATCTCCCCGAGAGCACAAGATCTGACCATCCTCTGCTTAAACATAAATGGCATCGCAAAGCCTGAGAAAATACCATTCCTCCAAAACTTTCTGGAAGCACACAAACCTGCCATCTGTATCCTCATTGATACCCATCTCGACACCGAAAAAAAAATCCAGAAACTTCGCAAACAGGTGGGTTGGAATGTTTCATACCCCCTCTCTGAATTGACACGTACAGGCGGTACATTCCTACTTCATGAAAAAGACAACTCTAGCGTCATATACAATGGATCAACGGACACCAGAAGCAACAGAATCTGCCAAGATGTTTTCCAGATCTGTGACACGTCGCTGGTTATAACCCCGATTTACGCCCCCCCCACAGCTTCTGCCAAGAACCGGAAAGGTTTACTGAAATCTCTGGACCAATTGGTAACCGATCACCCCACTGGCCTTCTGATAGGAGATTTCAACACAACGTGCTATCCAATTGATGGAATCCCTCAGGAACTACTAAAGGACGCAGCCCACCTAGCAGCAATAGGAACTGTTCACAACCTCCATGACAGTTTTCGAACACTGAAACCCCTTGAGCTGATCTACACTTTTCACTCACCAGCTCACAAAACGTCCTCCAGGATAGACAAAATCTTACATCGCGACAAGAGAAACAGTCCCATCACGGACACGTTTCACGTTGGGGTACACAGCAACCCAACTGATCACATAGCGGTGGCAGGAATCAAACTAAACATAAAAACGGATAGCTCGCCTGGTCAAGGCATCTGGAGAATAAACACCTCCCTTCTTGACAGACCTCTTGGCCAAAAACTGTTAAATTCCAGAATAGATCATGATTGGGAAACGTATGTTCACAAAGTACAAAAGGCCTAAAAAAACTACACAGCAGAAGAACAAAAGAGGAAAACTAAAATGATAGAAGAATTCAACATAAAAACAAAAAATAAATAAAACAAGCTCAATGCTCAGACCCCTACAACTCGAAACTGAACAGTGACCTGCAAAATTCGAGAACTCTCTGAATAAACATGTCCTCTAAGAACACCAGCACAAATAACCATTGCACAACAAGTTTACATCGACAACATTGGTCATGCATCGTTGCTGCTAACCAGCCACATCAAAGCCATTAAAAGGAGGTATGGTTAATGGAGGGCTTTTCATACACAGCACATTTAGTGTACTAGGTACCTACAAAAAGGAAATTTCCATGAATTTTCCTAGAGAGGTACTCATATTCAGTTCACTTTGAAAGTTATGTATATGATACTTGTGAATTGGGAAATTAATGTAACTTTCTAGCTAGGGAAAAACAAATAACATGATATTCTGGTCTTGATGTATAGTAGACATATAGATGTCTTCATACTTTCTGATTGGTTGCCTTTGTAAAGTGGGTGCTTGCTTTCAGAACTGTAGGATACAAAATAAAAGAAGCTTCATAACGAGCATACTTCCGCAATTGTTGCAGTGTTTCTTTGTCACTGGCAACCCCCCCCCCCCCCCCAAAAAGGGTAAAGTGTATTGGGGGAGTGTTTATGGTAAGTGTATCTGACGGACGCGTGAAAAATACACAAAGTGTATTTTGAGAATATGTCAAAAAACACTCGTTGACAGTTGATCTATGACAGTCAACGACCAATGATGTACGATTTGATCGTCTTTACACAGATGACGATCCACGATCGACGACCGTCGACTAGTCAATGACATCCATACGTGCAGAAACCATATTGCACATTGGTAACCACATAGTTGGGAGCCCATCTCCCTCCCCCCCCAGAAGCGACGATTGTATTGGGGTAGTGTAGCTGGGTTGTGTATTGCACAACCGTTACTTGAATACACTAAGTGTACTATGCACTTAGTGTCTTTCACATGTCCGTCAGATACATGGGAGCGGGAGATCCCCCCCCCCTGCCCAAAGAGTAAAGTGTTTTGGGGGATTGTCTATTGTAAGTGTATCTGACAGACACATGAAAAATACACAAAGTGTACTTTGAGAAGATGTCAAAAAACACTTGTCGACCGTTGATCCATGACAATCGAGGATCGACAAAGTACGATACGATCGTCTATACATAGATGACGATCAACGATCTATGACCGTCGACTAGTCAATGACTTCCATATGTGTGGAAACTATATTGCACATTGGTAACCACATACTCGACACCCTATCTCCTCCCCCCCCTCCCGAAGCGATGAGTGTATTAGGGTTTTGTAGCTGGATTGTGTATCGCAAAACCATTACTAAAATACAATAAGTATACTATACACGTAGTCTGTTTTTCACGTGTCCATCAGATACACTTACCATAGACACTCCCACGATACACTTTACACTTTGTGGGGGGTGGGGGGGGGGGGCAACATGGGAGATCTTCCCCCCTCCCCCCACCCCCAAAGGATAATGTGTATCGGGGGAGTGTCTCTGGTAAGTGTATCTGGAGGACACATGAAGTATACACAAAGTGTATTCAGAGACTATGTTGGGGAAAACATTGTCGACAGCTGATCTATGACAATCCACTATCGACAATCAACAATATCGATTTTTGTCACATATATGATGATCGATGAAAGATTTGCAAAGGATTTGAGTGGGGATACAAAATCCCCCTCTGCGACAGAAGGCAACCTGTTGGGCCCCGCTGCCACGGGCCCAGCAGGAGCCCGGGAAAGAGAAAAAGTAAAACCTTTAACCCCGGAAGTAACATGGTGTCAATTGTATCTCTACCTAGTTCCACGTCCAGGAATAGGCGGTGTAATTCTTTACAATAGTAGAATTTCTAATGTCTCAGGACAAATGTACGTCTGTTAAAGGGAACTGTAAATGGAGCTGTAGAAAAAGAAAGCATTGTTTTTGTTGAGTTTTTACATTTTGATTACCAGCCTTCCAAGAACGTTTGCATGTTAAGGCATAAAAAAACATGCTAATGTGTATGAACATATGTGTAAAGTGAATTGTAATGTAACTTCCACGAAGGTACCATGAAACTTCCAAAGGCTTACATTTGACCTGAACACTGTATGAAGAGTGTATGTTTCAGAGGTGATTGACCATAAATGAGAAAGCAAGCGGTCACGATTGTAACACTGAAGACAAAGGACGGAACAGTTACAATCAACCCAAAACTCAAAGAGGAAGTCAATACAACCTACTACACCGGTCTTTACAAGACTCCACAAAACCAAGGAGATAAACCCGCAATACCGCCTCTGGCACAAGTACCGGTGTCTCTCATGCAAATGGTAATATCGCCACTATCGGAAGATGAAATCGCCTACTGTATCCAAAACCTACCCTAAAGAAAGGAACCGGGACCAGATGGGCTTCCAGCGGAAGTCTACCAGGCCAGTCCAAAAAACATCACCAAACTATTGGTGGCAACTTTCAACGATTTCCTTCAAAACCCTAACCCACATTTCACAAACTCAGTAGCATGTCTCTTGTTCAAAACGGGTGACCCCACTGATATCAGAAACTATCGACTAATCTCACTCCTTGACACAGTCTACAAAATCTAGCAAAAGTACTGGCCAACATGCTCCAGAAAGTGCTACCGTACATGATAAGCCCTGAACAAACTGGATTTGGACACGGCCGAAAAATCACAGACACACTCTCATGCATCGTTGACCTACAACACTGGTCCTCCCATAGCAAAAAAAAACTCACCTTTGTACTAGCTGAATTTGAAAAGGCGTACGACACAATTCTACAACCCCACCTTTACGAGACCATGGCTAGAATGGGCTTCCCTCCTCTTTTCATTAGTTGGATCCAATCAACGTTACTGAAAAACAGAACAAGCTTTCTAATCAACGGACATAAATCACAACATATCACAACAGAGACAGGTGTTAGACAAGGATGCCCCATCGCTCCACTCCTCTTCATAATTGCAATTGAGCCCTTGAACCAATATATCAAAACCTATATCAACAAGCGCATTGAATCCTTTCAGGAATGCCCAGCTTTTGGTGCATATGCTGACGACACAACAGTTGTGGTTAAGGATCAAACCAACCTTAAAAAATCAGTCCAGATCCTGGAGCTCAGCACCCCCTTAACAGGATTCAAAGCCAACGCAGGAAAAACACTACTCTTTCCGGCCGGCCCCCACTCAACAACCCCTCAAACAGACTCATACCAAGTAACCACTGACCCACAGCGGGTGCTCGGTCTGAATCTAGACCATGACATCAACAGCACGGCAATGTGGTCCAAACTAGCTAAACAACTTTATGACGCGGTCGATCTCTGGTGCAGATTCCACTTCACAATTGAGTCCAAGCTAGTAATCACAAGGCACTACTTAGTTTTAAAACTCCTTTACCATTCATAAATGTAGCAATCCTCTTCCTTTTTCATTCTATAGATGAAACCAGGTGGTTGATGCGTGTACGTTGTTCTGCACCAATGCCAAGAGGACTGTCTGACAGAGAATTGGCACCAGCATCCTTCCCAGACACACCAATACATGACTTGAGCATCTGGACCCCCGTCCACGTTGAGGATGGAAGTTCCATTGGTTACGGCAACGACACAATGATACCATCCTGGAGAATACAGACAACAAAATAACCAAAACTAATGACACTTTACCAATCTTTCCTTCCTCCTACCCAACAAACTCTTCCTTATCAGGAGAAATGGTCATTGGAGAAGTTCAACCCTCCAAACTCGAAATTCCTCCAAGAGACGTTACACACGAACATCATATCTCCAAAACCCAAGACATTATGATACGAATAGCAATCAGAAGCATCCAAGTTTGGATTACATTACATTTTCTCCCACAACCCTTTGAAGTAATCTGTCCACTATGTAACCTACACACCAAAACAATGACACACGCTTGCATTCAATGCTCAATGGTAACACACATTTCACAGAAACTAAACCGGTCTCTACAGCTGATATGTAGGTTAGAAACAATGACACCCTTTCTGTTCCAACACAATCACCAAAACTTCAAATGGTGGCAGCTGCTACAGGCTATTACTTTCAGAGAAATCTGGGCATATAGAAGCAACGTCTCTTTAACCCTGACGCAAAATCTACCTAACCCCACAGCAATGCAATACCACAAAGTAATGGCAGCCTATACACTGCAGCTCAGCCTACACCTTGCATCGCTGTCAGAACTACCCAAAAAGGGCCCTCTCAACCAAATTCTTGTCCAACTTTTAAGCTCTAACAACCTTTGCAAAATTGATCGGAAACTTAAACCACCACATCTCATCCTACACCCTCTATTCTGATCCATCTGGATTCACAACAACCACCAATAGGGGGGACGAGTATTCCAGGGGACTGTGTAAAAACAGCCACTGAACCCCCAACCGCAGGGTTATGACCCGTGGTAAAGATACTCTTAGGGGTGAGCTTTAGTGGGTGAGAGTCCCAAATAACCCATGAGGACATGAGTCCCATGGTGTGACCTTGTCACATGGGGCACAGTCCTTTGACTGAAAGCCCCTGCAAGAGAGGGGAAGAATCCCTCAAAGGTGCAGCATAGGTTCCCTCACCTCTAAGGCTATCTAAACCACACACACACACACACACACAC